>JAJOOS010022414.1:0-21908 GCA_029582725.1 Solanum chiquidenum | reverse complement strand
CTCATCATTCATTAAGCATTTTAGTCTAGATTCATTTTAGGTGAGCAATCCTTTCAACGTAGAATCATTCATGTGAGTAAACCTTTAACATTCATTCAGTCATGCTTATCAATTCATTATGGGAAGTATCCCTTCCACATCATAACATAAATCAATCAATAATTCATAGTTTAGGCTTTACTCTTAAAGCACTATATCTCATGATCACCATCTAAGTTTTACTCTCAAGCAATTAAAATCATATATGCTTCAATCTAAAGCAATTCTAGTCATAAATCATCAGCCCTATAAGGAGGTATCTAACCCATAGAGTTTCCCTCACATAGCATCAAACCCAACATATCAATTCAACCCTAAGATCATAGGATAGGCATGGGTACATGTAATTTCATCCTATACACATACAATTCTATCAATTCAATCATAAACAATCATAATCTACTCAATTGAATAAACATTCATCATAACCCACAACAATGGAAGAAACCCTAACTAGAATTGGGGAAATTCTTTTTCTTTAAATTGTGGAATTCTAGGGGACTCCATGAGAGAAGGATCCCATGGATGATTAGCCATCATACCTTAGTCACAAAGTCCACAAAAGCTTTAAGATTGGTAGGTTTGATCTTGACCTAGCTTTAATCTTCTTCTTTTTCCAACTTCTAGAGAGAGAATATTTGAGAGGGGATTTGGGTTTTCTTTTGGGATTTGAGAGAATGACTTAATTGAGTGAGTTGAGGGGTCTAAAATCCTTATATAGGTGGTCTAGGTCTAGGAAAAATGACACCACATTGATTTAATTAAAACTGAAAAAGACCCTTATGTTCCTAAAATCACTGACCAACCCTGACCCACGAGACCACGACTGACGGACCGTGGATGGACCTACATTCTGTCCTGGTCAACCGTGGTCTGATTCATTAATTTTTGGCCATCGATGGCCACTAGACCACGAGGCGTCGGTCCACCTATGGGCCGTAGGTCCCACCGTGGTCCATTATCTGTACAAATTTTTAGAGGTTGCCTACCCACAATCCCACCTATGGTCCGTGGTTCAATCCATGAGCCGTGGTTGGCCTTCGTGGATGGCACCTGTAAGTCCCAATCCTGCAATTTTGCCTCTTTTCGAATTCGTAGTCTTACACAATGACACTGTCGATTTTTGTTGGAGCTGCTACTTGTTTTGTATAATTTTTTAGGATTACTCTGATTGTGTTAATAGACCAGTGGTCATATTTTGATATTCAACTTCTGTTTTTGTATGTAGTACATTATGGCTAAAACCAGATGTGGCATCCTTAAATGATCTGTTCCTAATGCTTCTAAAAATAAGAAACAAAGGGCTGGACAAGTTTCCAAATCTACAAAAAGAAAAACATTCTAGTCAAAGAACCTGATTCTAACTCAGATTCTGATACTATGGCTGAGATTGACACTATAAGGATAATAGTTCAAATGCTAGTGATGATGTTGAAGCTAGTGAAGAAAAAAATGATAGTGATGATGAGGAGATTAGTAGAGATACCCATATTGGAGATGAGGGTGAAGATTTCCTATCCTTGTCAATTTGTGCAAGAGTTATCTCTGGTAAGTCGTATTATCTAGCGACATGAATAGATGAGATAGGATTGTTTCCAGTGAAAATTTCTGTGAGAGCAAGGATGACTGTTTATCATGGTTTTAGAAAACTTTTCACTCAAGAAAAAATTTATCATGACTTTAAAGATACTTGTTTTTGACAGTTGAGGCATATCCTAGAATATTTCAAGTTCAATCGATAGATTGTCCATTATATGTTGTTGCGACGTGTGAAAAATGACAAAAATGGCATAAAATGTGGTTGATATGCCTGCTTGTTTTGACTTGAGAGAATTTACATTGATTACAGGTCTGAATTTCTCAGCATATGATGCAAAAATGACGAAAGTCCAGAAAGGTAAGAAATTTCATTATAAAGTTGATGAGTTTGATCAAGGGTACCAGATTGAATAAGGAGCAGAAGTTGACGTGCTATTTAGTTTGGTTCGTCCACTCGATATTGCTTGCCCATGATCGATCTAAGATTGTGGATTCAAACCACATTAAGATGATGGATGATTTCGATTTCTACAAGAGTTATCCATGGGGAAAGACTGTTTTGATTTAACAGTGATGTATTTGAAGAAGAAAATCAATTTGAAGAAGCATAGTGAGATGTATAATGAAAGAGGGAATGCATCGTCTGCTCTGTATGGCTTCCCCTGGAGATTTCTGATATTTATTATCGATTACATACTTGATTTATGATAAAATCTTATGTATTTGTGTAGTATTTCATAGCCTCTATTTAATTATTTGTTCTTTTATTAATTTCAGGTTTAGATATATGAGGTTTTTCCTCATCTCGGAAAGTATGCCAAGAAGTCCTTGGATTCTCCTCTGCACATTCCCCATTTACTTAGATGACACACGTCAAAGAGCGATAATATTATTGAAGGTGATCTATTTAAGTACAAAGGAATAAGTAAGACGGTATTAATTTATTTATTATTATCTAGCAATATTTGTAAACTAGTGAATGTCTTGTAATATATATATATATATTTATTTTTTTGTATCTTGTGTCACACCCCGAGCCTACACCCTGGGTGGGACTGACACTCGAGAACCATTATTGGCCCCAAGTGAACCCTTGGCCTGACTTACTACTCAGCAGAAGACATAAACACAAGAAAATAGTCTCAAATAATGAACTCATGAAATAAACTTAGAATGTCTTAAAAGAAACATTCAACTAGGCAAGATGGCAACTCAAATCTCAAAACATAATCCAATAATAAAATAGTGACAAATGAACTAACTAACTATCTATGAAGCCTCTAATAACTAAGATGGATGTCGGCACAAGACCCACAACATCCTAATGAACTAAAATACTGAAAAGCAATAAAAAAAAGGGATCCTCCGGAAGCAAGGAGGCTCACCAACAACTCTGAAGCTCAACTAGAATCAACGATGCACTGGATGTTGATCCTGGTTACCTATATCTGCATCATAAAATGATGCAGGCCAAATGGAATAAGTACATTGAATGTACGAGCATGCAAAGGGAATTCTAAAACAAGACATAAGCTTGAAAAGGGAACTAAAAGAACAAACCTGATCTCAACTCAACTCAACTGAACTCATTTAAATATAAAGCAGTATAAATAAGTGCAGTAGAAAGAAAATCTTTTTAAAACATGGATATCAAATCTGTGTATTTAGAAATACAATAGTAATTCTGTGTGTATGCAAAGATGCGATATAAACTCTAGAATATATATAAAAATACAATTTACATATGTGTATATAAGAATACAAAATACTTCTGTGGGAGTTTCTGTAATCGACAACCATCACATAAGAGCTATTGTGATGATACAACATTTTTCCTCACGCTGCCAGCGTCGTCCTATACCTTGTCAATGGTATAGAACCTGACTACTAAGTGGACCCATTAGTCTATTCTAAAAAGCACTAAGGAATCATCTAAAAAGTATGACCCTTTTCTACCCATGGTGGCTACATGGTTTATGGGGGCTGGGAGTTGTCTGAACTCTCTCCCATATCGGTGCTCAATACTACTTCCAAAATATAATACTAGCTCTTATGTTTAAAATCATAACTTCTTTCTGTGGTTTGAGATAATTTCTCCAAACTTAGCTCAAAGGCTATCTTGGAAATCAAAGTGCCCTCTCTTGCTTAATTGTGAAAGCATGTACTCTTTACTGAAAACTAGCTCGAAGGCTCTTTTGGAAATCTCAGTTTCCTTTCTTATTTAAATGTGAATATATTTTTATCTTGGGAATACATAGTCCCAATATACTCTTTTAAATAAATGAATTTCGATCTTTACACTTTACTCAACTCAAAACTCAAGTCTTAAAACAAAGTTAAAACATTTGTAAAAGACTCTTGGAAGACTCTATGAACTTCTCTTGACTTGGCTCTTAACTTTCCTTGAATTTGAATTTATGGATTCAAGGATTGTGATTTGTGCTAGAAAAGTTCTCATGATGTTTAGGAGTGCTTTTAGATAGCTAAACTTGAGAAAAGATCAAGAATTCACTGTATGAAAGCAAGTCCACGACACAAAGATGCATTAAAATATTTGGTCAAAAATTAAAGTTTTTAGGCAGAAAGGACAGTGACTGCTCCGTGACCACTCCACGATGCGGAGAAAGTTTCTGTGAAAAGGTGGGGCAAGTCTGCGATGTGGACTGGGACGCCAGTTTTGCCCGACTTTTTCCTTCTTCATTTTCTAACCCCAATTCGCCTCAATTCGATTCCTTTTTCCCAAATTCTCTTTAGATTCAGATACACAATATATGTAAACAAGAACCTAACTCAAAACAACTATATAATCGATGCAATAACCTCAAAAACTCCTCAATTTCAGCCTAATTCAAGAACGAAAGAAAATTCAAGAACACATATCAACAACATTGAACTTTCAACCTTTTTAGGGTGAATTCACGCTTAAATAAACATGTTTGGCACGTAGGTGAACAAACCCAACATTATGAGAGTCTCACATACCTCGCAGGATCAAATCCTTGACGAAATCCGCAATTAATTCTTCAAGAACTTGGTGATTCCTTGCTTCTCCTTCTCTTTTCTCCTATTCTTTTCTCTTCTCTCAAAACCCTAACTTATTTTCAATAGCGTAAACTGAATCCAATCAGTTGAGACCCCAACTTAATTACCAAAAATGAATTTAATTAGTTGGGTGGTGAAAAGACCATAATACCCTTTTAAAATCCTGTTTTCACTTTCCTTATCTAGCTAGCCTGACTTCAAATGTGCATATCGCCTTCATACAAACTCAAAACTGAGCAAACTCGGCGGCGTTGGAAAGATAATTTAAATATATTTCCTAAGGTATCTTGTAGCACACCTAACTCATAATGACCTAGGATAACCAACTTTCCAAATTTGATTATTTCTAAAAATAGTTTCTTTCTAATTCTAAGTCTTTCTAGTAGCGGGGTGTTACAATATCTCTCCCTTGGAAACATTCGACCTCGAATGAGATTACTCATAGTAGGCTAAGGCATAACATCTAACACCTAGCTCAAACACCCAACAAGCAAAATGCAAAAACAATATGCTAACTTAAAATAAAAGCCAAGATAAAGATTAGTACCTTTATTTGGAACTCCTCTGGATTCAAAGAGATGTGGGTATCTCTTCTTCATATCCTTTTCATCTTCCCAAGTATCTTCCTCAACAAATTGATTTCTCCACAGAAATTTGACTGATGCTACTTCTTTAGTTCTCAACTTGCAAACTTGGCGATCTAGAAACTGAACAGAAATCTCCTCATATGATAAGTTATCTTTGATACCAATATCTTCAGTAGGTATTATAAGTGAAGGATCGCCCATGCATTTTTTCAACATGGATATGTGAAATACCAGATGAACCGCTTCTAACTCTTAGGGTAGCTCTAACTCATAAGCTACCTTGCCAATCCTCTTGGATATTCTGTAAGGACCAATATATCGGGGACTAAGTTTCCCATTCTTGCCAAATCTCATAACACCCTTCATGATTGAACTTTTCAAGTAAACCAAATCATCTACTTCGAACAATAAGTCTCTTATCCTAATATCTGTATAGGATTTTTGACGACTCTACGCTGTTTTCAACCTCTCTTGAATAACTTTCACCTTCTCCATAGCTTGACGAACTAAGTCTGGTCCTATCAACCCAGCTTCACCAAATTGAAACCATCCGATAGGAGATCTGCATCTTCTCCTATAAAGAGCTTCATAAGGAGCCATTTGGATGCTAGAGTGGTAACTAGTGATGTAAGAAAACTTGATGAGAGGTAGGTGATCATCCCAATTACCCTTGAAATCAATCACACAGGCCCTCAACATATCTTCTAAAGTATGAATAGTGCGCTCTGCTTGGCCATCTGAGGATTTAAAGCAGTACTCAAGTTCACTTTTGAACCCAAGCCTTTCTAGAATGACTTCCAAAACCGTGCAGTAAATTGTGCACCGCTATATGAAATAATCGAAACTGGAACCCCATGAAGTCTAACTACCTCCTGAAGATACAACTTGGCATAGTCCTCTGCCGAATGGGTAGTCTTTACAGGTAAAATGTGGGTTGATTTTGTCATTCTATCAACAATCACCCAAATAAAATCATGCTACCTGTGAGACCTTGGTAAACCAGTGATGAAATCCATATTGATCATCGCCCACTTCCATTACAAAAATTCTATATTTTGAGCCATACCACTGGGTCTTTGGTACTCTACTTTCACTTGTTGACAATTCAAGCACTTAGCAACGAACTCAGCAATACCCTTCTTCATACAACTCCACCAATATACTTCTTTCAGGTCACGATACATCTTTGTGGAACCCAGATGGATAGAATATCTGGAGTTATGAGTTTTCTCCATGAGTCTCTCTTGGAGTTCATCCACCCTTGGTATACACAATCTACCTTGATATCTTAATACACCATCTCACTCTTGTTCAAAAGCCATCACTTTTTGCTTATGAACATTTGCCTTCAATTCAAGCAATATGTGATCTTGGTCTTGCTTCTCTTTCACTTTTTACACTAATGATGATTCAACCCCATTCATCACCACTACTCCTCCTTTTTGTGGAATCCATTAATCGAACTTCTAATCGTGCAAGTCTATGCACATCTTTTGCTAACTCTCTCTTATCTTCCTCAAAATGGGTGGTACTACCCATAGATAATCCACTCCAGGCATCAACAACAACATTAGCCTTACCTAGGTGATAAAGAATACTCATGCCATAATCTTTGAGTAATTCTAACCACCTTCTCTGTCTGAGATTAAGCTCTTTCTGACTAAACACATACTGAAGACTCTTGTGATTAGTGAATTCATCTACATGAACACCATACAAATAATGACACCATATTTTCAAAGAAAATACTATGGCAGCCAACTCTAAGTCATGGGTTGGATAATTCTTCTCGTGAACTTTCAACTGTCTGGAGGCATAAGTTATAACGTTTCCATTCTTCATTAACACACAACCCAAGTCAACTCTAGACGCATCACAATATACAACAAAGCCTTGCGTACCTTCTAGTAATGTCAATACTGGCAGTAGTCAACCTTTTTTTCAATTCCTAAAAGCTTTTCTCACAAGCCTCCGACCATTGAAACTTCACTGTCTTTTGAGTCAGCTTGGTCAAAGGAGATGAAATAGATGGGAACCCCTCTGCGAACCTTCTATAATATCCAACCAACCCTAAGAAACTCCTAATATCAGTTGGGTATGTGGGTCTAGGCCAATTCTACACTACCTATATATTCTAGGTATCAACTCTAATTCCATCACTAGAAATATTGTGACCTAAGAATACCACAGAATCAAGCCAAAACTCACACTTAGAGAACTTGGCATAGAACTCTTTATCCTTTAGAGTTTGGAGAACTATTCTGAGATGACTAGCATGATCTTCCTCATTCCTCAAATAGATTAGTATGTCATCAATGAACACGATAACAAACATATCTAAATAAGGCTTGAATACTCTATTCATAAGGTCCATGAATGCTATAGGTGCATTAGTTAAACCGAATGACATGACCAGAAACTCATAATGACCATAATGGGTCCTAAAAGCTGTCTATGGAATATCACATTCCCTTACTCTTAACTCACGGTAGCCTGATCTGAGCTCTATCTTGGAGAAACAAGTGGCACCCTGAAGTTGATTGAAGAGATCATTAATTATCAAAAGAGGATACTTATTCTTGATAATAACCTTGCTCAACTGATGGTAATCTATACACATTCTAAGAGAACCATCCTTCTTCCTCACAAACAAGATCGGAGCTCCCTAAGATGAGACACTTGGTCGAATGAAACCTTTCTCTAGGAGATCTTTTAACTGCTTTTTTAACTGTTTCAACTCTGCTGGTGCCATCCTATATGGCGGAATAGATATAGGATGAGTATTAGGAAGAATATCTATACTGAAGTCTATTTCTCTCAGGAGGGACTCTGGGAAGATCATTTGGAAAGACTTCTGGAAACTCTTTTACTACTGAAACTGACTGAATAGGAGGTATCACATCACTAGACTCATTAACTCGGACTAAATGATAGACACACCCCTTGGAAACTAACTTTCTTGCCTTAAGGTATGAAATAAAATGAACCTTAGGCACTGTTGAACTACTCTTCCACTCTATAACTGATTCATTAGGAAACTGGAACTTGACAACTCGAGTTCTACAATCAACTGAGGCATAACAAACATGAAGCCAGTACATACCAAGAATAACATCAAAATCTACCATGTCTAACTCAACTAAATCAACCATGGTGCTCTTGTGATTGACGAAAATGGTACAATCACGATAGACTCTCTGTGCTAGAATAGACTCACCAACAGGTGTAGAAACACTGAAGGGCTCAATAAGTTTCTCAGTAAGGACATCAAAATTCATCAAAACATTACAAAGGATAAACTCACTCATGGATCTAGCAAAGCATAAACATCAAAGTTAAAGACTTGGATCATACCAGTGACAACATCTGGCGAGTCCTCTTGCTCTTGGCGACTAGTGATAGCATAAAGACGGGTTGATCCTCCGCCTACCCCCTGAAGTAGCTCCTCTAGATGCAGCTTTGTCCAGTGGAGCAACTGAAGAAGACTGGGCTCTATTACCCCCATTACCGTTACCCTGCAAGTTCTTAGGACACTCTCTCATAAAATAACCATTTTTGCCACACTTGAAGAAACCAGTGGAGCCATCGCGACACATCCCTGAGTGGCTCCTACCACACTTAGCACATGAAGGAGGCTTACTACCCCCTTGTGCCACACTACCTTGAGAATAGGTAGGTTTAGCTCTGAAATTCTGATTATTGTACTCACATTTGTTCTTTGGTGCATGTGCACTAGCAGATGATGGAGCAGGTCCCTTTTGTTTCTATTGGAAGGAAGACCGATTCGCATTGCCCTTTTGCTGCCTAGACTCATTCCCTGATGTTTTATCCCTCTTATTCTTAAACTCTTCTCTATCCCTCAGCTTGTCCACCTCAAATTGTTGCACATGGATTATTAGCCTTGCTATGTCCATATCCCCTATCAGCATAGCTCCCTTGCCTTTCTTGCTTGACAGATGAGACAACCCAGCAACAAATAAACTCATCCTGCTCCTCATGTCAGCAACCATCTTTGGAGCATAGCGAGAGAGTTGTGTGAACTTCAGACTATACTCATGAACGCTCAAAGAATCTTGCTTAAAAGTGAGGAACTCTCGTACCTTTGCTTCTCTCAGTTCTAGGGGAAGAAACACCCCAAGAAGGCCCCCTCAAAATAAACCCAACTCACAAGTGGTACTCCCTCAACTCGGTTCTTCTTCCATTGATCGAACCAGATTTTAGTGACACCCTTCATTTGGTATGCAACTAGTTCCACCCTCTCAGTATCAACAACATGCATGATCTCAACAACCTTCTGAAGCTCTTCAACAAAAATTTTTGGATCCTTAGTAACACTTGAACCTGGAAAGCTTTATGGATTCATCCTTATGAACTCACGAGTCTTTGAAGTGTCAGCCACTTCCTGTCGATTCCCTCTCTGTTGCCCATCTTGGTTGGTCACAACTTGGCTCAACATTTGTATAGCTTCACAGAATTCAGCATTGGTGACCTCTCTTTGGGGTTGTACTTCTGCTGCATTAGGTACCCCTTGTTCCTATGGTTCAACATTTCTTCTAGCCGGATGACCTCTGACAGCTCTTCATGGAGGGATTATCTAAAAGACACGCGCAAGCACGAGTTAGAAAGAAACTTTTATAGAGATGCACTGTATCGCATGAAATGAGTATGAAAGAAGTGAGATAGTTCCTAAGTGCACAACCTCCTAATTATAGATATGGCGCGCTTCACACCGATAACTATGACTCTAGAGACACATCTTCATAGACTCCCTAGGACTCTTGAAATCTGTGCTCTGATACCAAGTTTGTCATACCCTGAGCCTACAACCTGGGAGGGACTAGCACTCGAGAACCATTACTGGCCCCAAGCGAACCCTTGGCCTGACTTACTACTCAGCAGAAGACTTAAACACAAGAAAATAGTCTCAAATAATGAACTCATGAAATAAACTTAGAATGTCTTTAAAGAAACATTCAACTAGCCAAGATGGCAACTCAAGTCTCAAAACATAAGCCAATAACAAAATAGTAACAAATGAACTAACTATCGGTGAAGCCTCTAATAACTGAGATGAATATCGAGACAAGACCCACGACATCCTAATGAACTAAAATACTAAAAAACAATAAAAAGGGGACCCTTCGGAAGCAAGGAGGCTCACCAATAACTCTGAAGCTCAACTATAATCAATGATGCACTGCATGCTGATCCTGGTTACTTGTATCTGCATCGTAAAATGATTCAGGCCAAATGGCATCAGTAAATTGAATGTACGAGCATGCGAGGAGAATTCTAAAACAAGACATAAGCTTAAAAAGGGAACTGAAAGAACAAACCTGGTCTCAACTGAACTCAACTAAACTCATTTCAATATAAAGCAGTATAAATAAGTGTAGTATTTAAACAAAAGCTTTTTAAAACATGGATATCAACTCTGTGTATTTAGAAATACAATAGTAACTCTGTGTGTATGCAAAGATACAATATAAACTTTGGAATGTATATAAAAATAGAATTTACTTCTGTGTATATAAGAATACAAAATACTTTTGTGGGAGTTTCTCTAACCGACAACCATCACATAAGATCTATTGTGATGATACAACGTTTTGCCTCACGCTTCCAGGACCGTTCTATACCTTGCCGAGGGTATATAACCTGACTACTAAGTGGATCCACTAGTCTATGCTAAAAAGCACTAAGGAATCATCTAAAATGTATGACCCTTTTCTACCCATGGTGGCTACATGGTTTATGGGGGCTGGGAGTTGTTTAAACTCTCCCCCATATCGATGCTCAATAGTACTCCCAAAATATAATACTAGCTCTTATGTTTAAAAACATAACTTCTTTCCGTGGTTTGAGATAATTGCTCAAAACTTAGCTCAAAGGGTATCTTGGAAATCAAAGTTCCCTCTCTTGCTTAATTGTGAAAGCATTTACTCTTTACTGAAAACTAGCTTGAAGGCTCTTTTGGAAATCTCAGTTTCCTTTCTTGTTTAAATGTGAAAATATTTTTCTCTTTGGGAATACATAGTCCCAATATACTCTTTTAAAGAAATGAACTTCGATCTTTACTCTTTACTCAACTCAAAACTCAGGTCTTACAACAAAGTTAAAATATTTGTAAAAGACTTTATGAACTTCTCTTGACTTGGATCTTAACTTTCTTTGAATTTGAATTTATGGATTCAAGGATTGTGATTTGTGATATGAAAGATTTCATGATGTTTAGGAGTGTTTTTAGATACCTAATCATGAGAAAAGATCAAGAATTCACTATCTGGAAGCAAGTCCACGACGCGGAGATGCATTTAAATATTTGGTCACGAAATAACTTTTTGAGGCAGAAGGGTCCGTGACCGCTCCACGACGTGGAGAAAGTTTCTGTGAAAAAGTGGGGCAAGCTTGCAACGCAGCCTGGGACACCAGTTTTGCCCGACTTTTTCCTTCTTCATTTTCTAACCCCAATTCGCCTAAATTCAATTCATTTTCCCCAAATTATCTTTAGATTCAGATACCCAGTATATGTACACAAGAATCTAACTCAAAATAACTCTATAATCGATGCAATAACCTCAATAACACCTCAATTTCAGCCCAATTCAAGCACGAAAGAAAATTCAAGAACACATATCAAGAACATCAAACTTTCAACCTTTTTAGGGTGAATTCACTCTGAAATAAACATGTTTGGCACGTGTGTGAACGGACCCAATATTATGAGAGTCACACATACCTCGTAGTATCAAATCCTTGACAAAATCCGCAATCAATTCTTCAAGAACTTGGTGATTCCTTGCTTCTCCTTCTCTTTTCTCTTCTTCTTTTCTCTTCTCTCAAAACCCTAACTTATTTTCAATAGCGTAAACTGAATCCAATCAGTTGATACCCCAATTTAATTACCAAAAATGAATTTAACTAATTGGGTGGTGAAAAGACCATAAAACCCTCATAAAATCCGGTTTTGACTTTCTTTATCTAGACAACCCGACTTCAAATGGGAATATCTCCCTCACATGAACTCAAAACTGAGAAAACTTGATGGCGTTGGAAAGGTAATTCAAAGATCTTTCCTACGGTATCTTGTAGCACATCTAACTCATCTTGAGCTAGGAGTTATGACCGTTTAAAGTTGACCCAAAACTTATACTTCCTTAACTTTGTCAAACTTTCCAAATTTGATTATTTCCAAAAATGGTTTCATTCTAATTCTAAGTATTTCTAGTAGCTGGGTGTTACAGCTTGTGCACCCATACCTCACACCTATTGTCCGTGTGACAATACAAAATTATATGGTAATATTAAAGCCATATACGGATGAAGTGAAGGACACACTCATTGATGTCTTAAAGGTTAATTTGAAGGTGTCATCATTCTCACTTCAGCAGTAAAGAACGAGGAGGATGAATTATTAGGTGATAACAATTCTAACCAACCTTGTGAGAATTATGTTTCAAGTGGACAGAAAAATATAGCGAATATTATAAAGATGATAATATGTGTGATCGTGTTGCATCCCGTGAACAATCAATGATGGAAGTTATTGCTTTTGTACGAGATGAGAAATTGAGGAGAACTGAAAAGAATAAAAAAATTAAATGTAGACTGATTATATATTATTTGTGTAAAATAATTTATTTGTATGAATGCTTAGCCACTAATTTTGCAAAGGTTGATAAAAACTTTGCAACACCTACCGTCGATGAAGACTTTGCTGCAGTTGATGAAGACTTTGCATTTGATGTTGATAAGATCCTTCCATTAACAATAGTCGATGAAGATCTTGTTGTAGTAGATGAATAATTTGCAGTTGATGAAGTTGAGAAAGAACAAGAGGAGGAGCAGATGGCAGAAAAAAAAAGAAAAAATAAGGAGAAGCTGGAAGAGAACGAAGAAGAAAAAGAAGAGGAGAAGCTGGAAGAGAAGAAAGAAGAAAAAAAAGAGAGGAGAAGTTGGAAGAGAAGAAATAAGAATAAGAAAATGAAGAGGAGAACCTCGAAGAGAAGAAAGACAAAGAAAATCAAGAGGAAAACATAGCAAGTGGAGAAGAAGATAAAAAACAACAGGAGGAGAAGATGACATTGACATAGAATAAAGAAAAAAAAGAGAGAAGAAGTTGTAAGAGAAGAAAGACGAAGAAAATGAAGAGGAAAACATAGCAAGTGGAGAAGAAGAGAAAAAGCTACAAGAGGATAAGATGACATAAAATGAAGAAAAAAGAAGAGGAGAAGCTGTAAGAGAACATAGAAGAAGGCTTGGCCACTGATATGACAGAAGAGGGAAAAGAAGGCAATGATGCAAATTCAGTGGACATGATGGGTATTGTTATGGAGCTCAATGGTGATGAGTAAGGCATTTGTGATATTGGTATTTTAAGACAATTGATTTTTGAAATAATTGGTTCTTGAAGTGGGTTTTAAGATAATTGGATTTTGAAATGGTTTGTTTTTGGTGGTTGATTTTTAAGATAATTAGTTTTTGAGATAGTTGATTTTTGAAGTGGCTTTTAAGAAAATTGGTTGTTGAAATAGTTGATTGTGATTTTTTAAGACAATTGGATTATGTGAATGTTATTTTGTTTTGATGGATATTGTTGTCAGTTATCAACTTTAAATTGTATATATAATGCATTGTCTTACCATACGAGAAGGACTTCATTTTATTAATAGACTGTAGTACTACATTAATAAAAGATATAAGATTGTACTACTACATCCCTGTTACACATTTTCAAAAAGAAACCACTAACAACAAATCATACAATATTATTTTTAGGTATTTCTCTTTTTCTTCGGCAAATATCAACCTTTGTTATAGTTGATCTCTATCCATTTCGGCGCCTTTTAGCAATCCTTTAAAGTCATCCCTCTGCATTTCGGCTTCTTTGAATAAATTCAATAGCTAATTCCTATTTTCTTCGGAGTTTCGAATCTTTTCTAAAATTTGAAATTTGGTAACATCTTGAAAATTTGATGTCTTGAAAATTTGATGTCTTGAGTCCCAAATTCAATTTTGATGGGATGCTCGTTGATGAATCATTTTCAAGCCACTTAAAAAAAGAGCATGCCCCACTTGCACAGTTCAAGAATTGTAAACATGGGTTCGTATCAGTGTGTGACGTCCTCAACATAGTTGAATTAGTACAACGGCAAATATAAGACTTTTTTGCATTGGATGTTTGAGATGCTTGAGATATTATTAAAAAAGCTGTTTAAGTATTTTAAAATAGAATAAGATGGAAGAGTTCATGAATCCTTCTTTTTATACAGTAAAAAAAGAAAATGTTAACATTGAAAAAGTAGCTACTTTGTTACTGTTGTAAAACTTGGATTATTGACTAGTGTCACTGTTTGTCAAAATATAAAGATAATTAAGACAGTCGATACCTTTTTCATGTTCTTGATTTAGATTAATTACATCTACACTTCAACACTAATAAGGTATATACGGATTGATATTATGATCCAAAAATGATCTTACTGCACCTACTAGAATATGATGCTTATATATAGACCGTAGCTAGTATAATTTAAAAGGGAGAATGATTCATTAATAGTAAATTATATTGTTGAAATTTATTCAATTAAATTAGTTTAAACAAGTAATGTAAGGATCCACATACATTGGGGTGGTGATCAATGATGTATGATAAAGACTTGTAGTTATACAATCAACATCTTCAAAATAAGGTGTGAGAAATCACAAGTATTAATGAGGAATAGTTGTGGTTATACAATCAACATCTTCTCATACATTGTTGATCACCACCCTCAATTCGGATGGACCCATACATGATGTTTGGGAAGAGTTGTGGTTGAACAAGTGAAATTCTCCCAACATACTTATACATTCTCACACATTACTCTAAGGATGTTGATTGTATAACTACAAATCGTTCTCATGCATCATTGATCATCACCCATAATGTATGTGGACCCTTATATGAATTTTTTAAACAAATTTAATTGAATAAATTTAATAATATAATTTATTATTAATTAATCATTCTCCCTTTAAATTATACTAGATACTGTCTATATATATGCATCATATTCTAGTAGGTGCAATATAGATCATTTTTGGATCATGATATCAACCCGTATATACCTTATTAGTGTTGAAGTGTAGATGTCGTTGGTACAATCTAAACCAAGCACATGAAAAGGTATTAATTGTCTGAATTATCTATATATTTTGACCAACAGTGACAATAGACAAATAATCAAGTTTTACAACAATAACAAAGTACAAATTGCTACTTTTTTTATGTCAATATCTAATATTTTGACAATTCTTTAAGGTGTCGTTTGTTAGAGTGTATATTTAAATAATGCTTGTATTAGTTATACATAGATTATTTATTATGTATTATTTGATTTTGGGCATTAAAAATAGCATGCATGAGGAAAATTCACAGTTTTAGTGGAAAAATGTAAAAATAAATGTTTTGACGAAAATAACATTCTAATGCACACGTTAAAACCATTGCATTACGAATATCATAAATTTCCATATATTAATAATACACACCTTAATACACACTGAGTGAACTTAATAATAAACATTAATAGACAATGTACAAAATATATGTCATGTTTTGATTGTTCTATATTAGATCATGAGTAAATTCGATAATAATTGACATTAAATTGACCAAAATGTTGGGGTCCAAAATAAAAAGTAGCTTGAGATCTCCAGTAGCTTAATTACAAAAATAAAGTTAGTCAAATCTATCTAAGATTTGTTGTTGTTCATACATGTGGTTCTCTTGTGTCCGAATATCTTGCAAATTGAACATTTGTTCCTCCTCTTGCTCTTGAAATTCTCACTGACACCCTTGATACATTTTCTTCTTCCTTCCAAGCTTGATATCGACAAGGGGTGGAAAAATATTGACGCTTAGCAATTCTTCTGGAACACACCATTCCGACTCGATAGGGACAACATTAATAGATTCAGAGTATGCAAGGGGATATGTTTCAGCTTTAAATAAAGGCAAAAAGTATTCATAGATGCTTATACCATAATCATCGCCATGCTTCGATCTCAAAGAAGCCATTGCATGAGCGCATGGTATCTTGACCAAGTCATATTCCCTACAAGAACATGGCTTCTCCAGTAGGTTCATAGTGGAAGTAGAACATGCACCGAACACGGAGAATTGATTGTCGTCCTCGATTATGTTTTCCACATATAAGGAGTCGCCTTCAATCATTTAGGACATATGCATGCCTCTCCCTGAATAATTCTCCAAATCTCTTAGAAATCGAATTAAATATGAATGCCATGGGATGCTTTCTCTCGTTTATCAACATAACGTTGAGTGACTCGGTAATATTTGTGATCATCACATCATACATGTTGCCTGGGAAATGTGCTCTACTCCATTTTTCAAAACCAACTTCATGCTTAAGGGCGACGGCTGCCTCAGGGCATTTGTCCTTGAATTCTGCAAAATGATCGTTGAACTCCTCCAAAGAATATGCCTTTGCCGCATTGTAGTATAGATAGAGGGAATCTCCACAGTGGTGATTTGCTCAAAGATTTTCACTGAGGTGCCTCATGCAATTGAGCGTGATTGTAAACCTTTTGCAACATCGTTGGCAATGCTCTTGTGCCTATCGGAATTAAAACACAAATTTGATTCATCGACCACAATATTCTTTAACTTCTCAAAGAAGAACATCCAAGATGCATCGTTCTCTTTGTCCATGACACAAAAGGCAATTGAATAAACATGATTATCCGTATCTTGTGCAACAACGCTCAACAACACTCCTTTCGTATTTACCATGTAAATGAGTGTCGTCGATCACAATTACCTTTCTCATGTGGGAAATGCAAGAACCAAAAGATAAGAAGTAATACATGAATCTATGAGTATCCCCGCTTCTGATGATACAATAGATAGAACCAACATTAAGAATGTCGATCATATATGGAAAAATTGGTACGCCTGAATATATGTGTTCCTCTATCCCTCCGACCATTTCCTTGGCAATCACACCTCCCTTCCCAAATTTCCAATAGCATGGACTACAATAAAAAAAATTAAAAATATTCATCTGAATCTCTTTAACATTTGGACCCTTGCCATCACAATAAAAATTCACACAAAGCGACGCAATGACTTTGATCGAGATTTTTCTATGGTTGTTGATGGCATGTTCAACACCGCAACTGTGATCTCCAATATCCTTGTAGATACGAAATCTATCCTAACACTCATATTTATTTTTCCACAACATATGCGCACAAATACGTTATACACATTTCACCTTTAAGTATTTAGTATAACTCTTCACTGTAGCAAAATCAAAAGATTTCCTCGTCGCTACTTCGGCTAATAGCAATTACAGCTCACTCTTGGTACTGAATATTTGATACATGTAAAAATTAGTTCCATCAGAGAAAGAATGGTTGTATTGATCTCAATTCCTTCTCTCCTTTCACTTCTTCAAAATGTTCAAAATCTTCCGCATCTACTAGCAGATCTTCAACATCCACTGAATGATCATACCTATTCATTGAATCATCACCCAAGCTGTCATTTGAATGATCACATAAGCTATCCTTTGGATGATTACCCAAGTTCTCATTTTCAACCGTGTCGTTGTCGTTAAATGAATTTGTTGGTTCAATCAGAGACCTCACAATGACATTTATCCTCAATATAGGCCTAGAGCAATCAACAGTAATATTCATCATGTACAAGCTCACATGCCTATCATTCTTTATGAATGTGAGATGTATTTTTTCCCTCCCATTTATTTGTATCTTATCACCAAGTTGCTTGGCTCGCACGCTAACTCACTGGCGTCAATTACGTTTGCAATCATATCATCATATGAACCATTACAACGCAATGCGGTGGACACTATCATCTTACTAAAAGATTTTTAATACCATCTTTTGGGTGTCTCTTCCCATACTCCCACCACCAACAACAACAAATTCAACTACTATCATATATAGACTACACTGATAGATACTAGATTACAATATCAATAATTCATGGTCGATGACTGATACAAAATTCATAAATAACGTGAATGAATAAGATCGGGTTTAGATCAAGCTCCTGAAATGGAGAACATGTATCTATAGTTCTTCTAAACTACTAAAGTTTATCTAAAAACGAGTTATGAAGTGATTCTGGAAGATCTCTAAAGCTTCTAAAATGGCGAGAAATTTTTTCTTTGAAGTTATTTGAAATAAAATGGTATAAAAATGGAAGAAATGACTAGAATGATGATGATTTCACTTGTGAAAGCTATAATATTATCGGAATCGGCTAAATCAGCTATAAAAACGAGAACATTTTCATTTCTTCTTGGAGAGTTTTTCTATCGTGGAATTGATTTTTTAATAAATGAAAACAAACAATTTCACATTTGTTGGATGGGTGGAGACCAAAGTGTAGTATTAAAAACTTGAGAGTAGAGTGTTTTATATTTTGAAAGAATAATGAGTGATGTCATATTTAGTGTCTAAGGTTCAAATTTTTGAAGACTTGTGTCTAAATGCTCAATTAAGTCTTGAGAGTGACTATTTTACCAATTCTCCCAAGTCCCGAATGACTCCTAGCGCTTAAAAATATTAAACATACCAAATATGGAAACATTGTTGAATGGGACTTCGCCTTTACTTTCTACGTATGGAGTACTTAGCCAGCAAGAAAAATAACTACCATAAAAATAGAAATGACAACATCCCATCCAACCTATCATTGAATAGAACTACAAAATGCTACTATTTAGGCCCCAGTAAAATCAACAACCCTAAAGTAAATCACAAAACATATTACTGACGACCTCTTGAACTATGCCTCCAGCTAAGTAATGTGTTGCAAAATAAGCTTTTGCAAATGAAAATCCCAATGGAATAGTGGTAACTAAGATAAGAATTAACTATAAAAGGAAAAACAGGAAAAGAAGCTAGCTAAGATAACACTAGATAATTTCATTCATAAGAAAGGAAAGAGAACCTTTCAGTACAATATATAGCCGTCCAAGGATAGTGACCTCTCTTGGACACTAGCTGGCTCATAGTACTAAATAATAACTCTGACAGAGGACTATAAATGCAGAATAAAACTATTACAGAACTAAACTGTAGTTAATGAAATTAGTATTTAAACTACTAAAACTGAAATGTAATTTCCTATTATCTTTAACTAACTCCCCCTCCAATCAGTTAAGTTTGTCTTCCACAACATATGAAGTTGTTCTGGATCAAAATTGCAACATTTCTCCCTCCTTAAAAAAGACTTCCTTGTCCTCAAGGAATAAATGTTGGAAACCTCCTCTTAATGGCAGCAAAGTCTTCCCATGTAGCTTGTTCAGGCTGCATATCCTTCCAGTGTACTAAGACTTGAGAAATTGTTTTTTTCCCTCTCTTGATCAACCTTCTGTCTAGCACCATCATTGGATCCACACAATAAGGGCTAGCAATGTCAACCACTGGTGGATGATTGAAATTTTGAGGTATCTCATAGCAAGGCTTAAGCTGTGAAACATGAAATGTAGGGTGCAAAGCAACGTGAGAAGGCAAGCATAACCTGTAAGCCACATTTCCAATCTTCTGACTTATTTGATAGGACCCATAATACTTAGAAGATAACTTGTTGAAAGGTTGATTGGATAGAGTGACCTGCCTGTATGGCTGAATTTTGAGATATACCCAATGACCTTCAGAAAATTGTCTATCACTACTTTCTTTGTTAGCTAGATCAAACATCATTTGTTGTGCCCTAGCCAGATGAAACTTCAACAGTTGAGTCTTGAATTCTCTAGTAATCAAGCCCTTTCCACCTCTTTATCTACAACCTCCCCTGGTAGATATGGCAAATGATTAGGAGGAGGTTGCCCATACAAAGCTTCATAGGGACTTGTTTGAATTGCTGAATGGAAGGTAGAGTTATACCACCACTCAGCCAAATCAAGATACATCCCCCAATCATGCTGACTATCTGTACAGAAACACCTTAAATACGTTCTAATATTTTGTTTACAACCTCTGTTTGACCATCGGATTGCGGGTGGTAAGCAGTTGATGTACTGAGCACAAGTCCCTACATTAAAAACAAGTCTTGCCAGAACCTGCTAATGAAAATAGGGTCTCTATCACTAACCACATTTTCAGGCATTCCATGTAATCTATAAACTTGATCCAAAAACAATTGTGCCATAAATGCTGCAACATATGGATAAGTTAGGGCTATGAAGTGAGAATAATTTGTCAGCCTATCTACTACCGCCATAATAGTAGTTTTTCCCTTGGATTTGGGCAATCCCTAAATGAAGTCCATATTGATACTGGACCAAGCTGAAGAGGGAATTTGCATAGGTTGCAACAAGCCAGAAGAAGCTGCAAAATCACTTTTGTTTCTTTGACAAACGTCACACTGTCTGATATCGTTGACCACATCCTCCTTTAAGCTCTTCTAGTAGAACAATCCAGCCAACCTTCTGTAAGTGTTATCCATGCCAGAGTGACACCGGATGGTGTATCATGCCACATGCTAATCAGATCCCTCCTAAGTTGGACATCCATACCCACCATTAATTTCCCATGCCTTCTCAATTGTTGTTGGATGTAAAAATATCCCTTGTGACCCTCTAATTATTCCTTGAGGTCCTCAATCAATTTAGTTAGTCCTTCATCATTAGACCAGTTGTCCCTTATCCTTTCAAACAATGAAGAGTCCATAGGAGCAACAACTACTACTAATGCTTCAGGCATAGGCATTCTTGAGATAACATCTGTAGCCTTATTTTCCCTTCCTTTCTTGTACACTATTTCAAAGTCATATTGCACAAGTTTATCCACTCATTTCATTTGAAATCCAGTATGTAACTTTTGATCTAGAAGGTATTTGAGAGACTTCTGATCAGTTCTGATCACAAATTGTCTTTCTATTAAATACTGATTCCATTTAGTCACAGCCATTGCTAGAGCCAGAAGTTCCTTGTCATACACTGATAGGCTTAAGTGCTTACCAGATAGTCCATTGCTAATGAAAGCTCTAGGAAGGTCTTCTTGCATTAGGCATGACCCAACACCCAAGTCACAAGCATTTGTTTCCACAATGAACATCAATGAATTAACTGACATGGACAACACCGGAGCAGTAGTTAGTGCTTGCTTTAAGTAATCAAAAGCATTGGTGGCCTTATCTGACCATTTGAACCCTTCTTTTTTAAGCAAACCTGTCAATGGTCTACTAATTATACCATAGTTGATGATGAACTTTCGATAATAGCCAGCTAGATCGAGGAACCCTCTTAGTGACTTGATGGTTTTAGGAATAGGCCATTGTCGTACAGCTTCCACTTTTTTTGGATCAGTAGCTACCCCCTTTGCAGATATAAAATGGCCTAAATATTCCACTCTATTAGCTCCAAAAGTGCATTTTCCCTTCCTGGCAACCAGATTATGTTGTAACAACAACTCAAAGGTGATTCTCAAGTGTCCCACATGCTCCTGTAAGCTGCTACTATTGAACACCAAAATATCATCAAAGAACACTTGAATAAACTTCCTCAAATGAGCCTTGAATACATGATTCATTAGACTTTGAAAGCTTGATGGACCATTAGTTAGGAAAAATGGCATTACTAGGTACTCATAATGTCCAGAATGAGTCCTAAAAGTTGTCTTCTGGATGTCATCCTGGGCCATTCTGATTTGGTGGTA
>JAJOOS010022413.1:0-25868 GCA_029582725.1 Solanum chiquidenum | reverse complement strand
TTATGTATCATTCCTTTTTTTGTTTCTCTTGCTCCCTTAGTCCCGATTTTCCCCTTGATTATGCTTATCGCTTATGGTCATTTTATTTGCTTCCGCGACCAAGGATGTGTTATGATACGCTATGAGGCTTGTTTGGGGTTCATTCGGGTTCCCCATTCGCCGGTCACGTCTAGGCCCTAGGCTTGAGTCGTGACATATGAGGGGAGATTCTTGGGATGTGACCGCAATACAAGCTAATCTAGATTGTTGAGTACAAACTTTCGATAGAAAATCTGTAGATTAATAGTGACTAGGCTAAGCTTTAAGTGGAAAAAAATTCTCTCTCGAGCAACTTACCCCGTTTCAAATGGGTTCCTCTCGGACACCCACTTGCCGCATTAAGACCAGCCTACGCCTTACCCCATTCACTCTCTCGAGCTGAGTGTTTGGATATGGGACTAGGGCTCACACTTTTGGGCTGAACCTCATCAACCCACTCCTTAGACTATCAGCAAGCAAGACCCAACAACAATCTTAACTCATATTTGCTAAATCACACCCCAAGAATGGGGGTTTGTAGCCACACATCAAGAAATAAAAAATTATACCTTCAATGATGTTGAAATCAAATAGGTATAGAGAAATAAGTCTTGATTTGGGCAAATAAAGAGGAATCAAGGAGACCCACTTCCAAGTTGGTGAAAATGAAACTCTTTCTTCTTCAAGTCTTCAAAAACCTTCTCAAACTTGAGAGAAAATAAGAGTTAAAAAAATAAAAATATCTAATTGTAAGTATTCTAGTGAAGCTTGATAATTAAAACTAACATAAAGCTAGTATTTATAGTGTTCAGAATTAATGCTGCATCAGATCTTTCGGCGAGGTTATTGTGAATCGTCGATCTACTCAGCGATTCGCCCATCGTCTGGTTCATCCCCTTCCTTGCTTGCCTACAACATCTTTGCATCCTAGACTATTGGGCGGTATAATACTGCTTTGTGGAACTATTTAGCGACACACCGACTGCTCCTTTCCACCATCGATTTGATCCTCTTCCTTCAGGGTTCAACAAACTGGAACAAGAGGTGGTGTAAGGCTCTTTGACGATTCGCCAAGTAGACTTGGCGATGCTCAGGCATCCATTTCTTTACTCTTTTCACCGTTTTTGTGACATAGTGTTCATGCTTTCCTTAAATCTTTAAATACCTGAAACTTAAGAGTTTTTATCAGATACTGGGACAAAAGAGACATTTGAGGACACTAATTCTATTAAATTAAGTCCCTAAATGAGTCCAATTTGAGGGCTCATCATTGGGAAAGCAGAGCGTACTATCCAAACTTTGGAAGACATGTTAAGGGCTTGTGTGATTGATTTTAAGGGTAATTGGTATGACCATTTCCCATTGATTGGGTTTGCATATAACAATAGTTATCACTCGAGTATTAATATGGCTCCCTTTGAGGCTCTATATGGTAGGACGTGTAGATATCTAATAGGTTGGTCTGAGGTGGGTGAAGTTACCCTAATAGGTATCGAGTTGGTAAATGAGGTCATAGAGAAAGTTTGACTTATTAGAGAAAGGTTGAAAAAGGATCAAAGTCGACAAAAGTCATATGCCAATGTGAGAAGAAGAGATCTTGAGTTTGGTATTCATGATTGGGGGTGTAATAAGGTTTGGTAAGAAAGGAAAGCTTAGTCCCCGATATGTAGGCCCATATCAGATTTTGAGACGTGTTGGTAAGGTTGCTTATGAGCTAGATTTTCCAAATGAGTTGGCATCGGTGCATCTAGTTTTCCATGTCTCTATGTTGAAGAAATGTGTTGGTGATCTCACATCCATAGTTTTATTATAAGGTTCGGGAGTTAGGGAGAATCTCTCTTATGAGGAAGTTCTGGTTAAAATTTTGGACCAACAAGTCAAGAGGTTGAGAAATAAAGAAATAGCTTTCATGAAAGTGTTGCAGAGGAATCAGTTAGTTGAGGGTGCTACTTGGGAGGCCGAGGCCAATATCATGTCTCTTTTCTTCTACTCCTACTCTAGCTTGAGGTAATGAGTTCCACATGGTTTGTTCTTTGTTTTGGAGTTATGTGTCTTATGTGTTTCCATGATTTCCTTACTATGCATGATACATGAAAAGTTCAAATTTTGAGAAAATGACACAATTTGATTGATTTCTACATGTTTATGTGCACATGAGTATGAATTGCATGTAGACTACTTGATATGATGTTATGAGCATGATTTTAGCTTGGATTGAACTTTCCTCCTCGGATATATACATTTGAGTATTTTGTTAGCTTGGAGTTGATGTTTCCTCCTTGGATGTTAGCTTGAAGTTGATGTTTCCTCCTCGGATTTGCGCATTGCATGCATATTGGGCTGCTAGATTTAGTTTCACCCTTTTTACGATGTTTTGATGACGTCTTAGCTTGGAGACGATAGTTCCTCCTTGGTTGTATGCATTACATTGTAGGTTGGGTTGTTAGTTCCTCTCATACTCTTTTAGTACCAGTTTGAATCTCATTCGAGGATGAATGGTCCCAAGGGTGAGATATTGTAACACCTCGGATATGATAGAGGGAACATAAGGCCAACCACGGCCCATGGGTTGGACTGCAGACCGTAGGAGGGTCTGTTGAGAGGTCACCCCAGAAAATGGTCCACGAAGGAACCACGATTGGACGTACGAACGGTTGGTGGGTCCACAGTTCATGGTCCAGGAACCGTTGGTCCAGGCCAAAATCTCTGAACTTGGTGACGCTTGTCCAAGACGGATCGTTGGTCTGTCCATGGTCTGTCAGTCTCCAGTCGTGGGTCACAGTTGGCAGTTGAGTTTCAGGGGTAGTTGGGTGCTTTCCTAATTAGTTAAATCCTATACTACATTGTTTTACCCTTCCCTAAGACCCCTATATAAGCATTTTAACCCCCAAATTCCACCCATTCTGGTCATTCTTCCAAAATCACAAAAGAAGATCAATTCTCCTCCCCAAAATATTTCTCTCTCTAGAAACTTGAAGAAGAAGAACGGTTCAACCTAGGGTTTCAAGGCAAGCCTCAATTTTAACCATTGAAAATAAGCTTTTGTCTTTGAGGTATGATAATTTTCATCTATGGATTCCTTCCATTCATAGAGTTTTCAAATTCCTCTATTTCAAAGTTAGAATTCCCCAATTGAGTTAGGGTTTTCTTCAATTGTCATGGGTTCTCTTTATTATTGATTTAAATTATTGAATTATTATTTCTTATGCATGAATTGATGAAGTACTATGATTTTATGATGATTTCCCCTATGACCCCATGTAATCCCCATGTTTTCAAGTTGTGAATCATATGATGTAGGATTTTGACTATAAAGGAAGTGTTTTATGAAATTAAGCATTTATTGCTAGCTGTACATGAATTTATAATGAAATCCATATATAACCCATGTTTTATAAGTATTGATGATTAAAAGTGGGTTTTGAACCTCAAGAGGTAAATTATGGACTTATGCATTTTCTTATGAAATTTATGCAAATGTTTTAAGGATGCTTTGAGAGTAAAGTATCAATGATGATGATCATGATGTGTTATTGAAAGGATTTTCTCATATACACATAAAAGCAAGATGTGAAAGGTTTTCTCACATAATAAAGGATTCTAAGGTTGAAAGGTTTTCTCACCTAATTAAATCAAATAGTAAGAGTTATCCTAATGAAACTAGCTTCGATTGGCTATCCAAAGACACCTTTCCATGGATGATGACTTAGCTTGGATTGTCAAGATGACGTGCCTTCCCATGGATAATAAGAACAAGAGGAAATAACTATTTCGTGGGATTTATGCTTAGCACCGAGAGGATATTGAGATGGAAGCTCTCCCATTAGTAGAGGCTGAGTTTCTAGTAGCAATATCTTATCACTTTAGCTCAGATTTATGGTCCTTACCTTGGCAAGTAGGACAACCCTTTTTTGGTATGGGAGACACCGGGGGATCATGTTATAGCTCACTTGGTCTCTATGTCAGTTAAGGCTAATTCCCCAGATTAATAATGAACTAAGGTTACTTCAATAAGTATTTCATATATGTTCAAAGGCTTTAAAGATGATTAGCTTGCATTCACCATGGTTTTATGGCTTATGTTTTCTAACCTTCTTATATCATGTTTTAGCTTGGTCAATTGCATGTCATGAAATGAAATGCCCCTTTTTGCATGATTTAAATGTTTTATGCATAGCTATCATACTTGGTACATTATTTTGTACTAATGCATACTCTTGCCTATATTTCTCCAAATATAGGGTCCGACATTCATGTTTCTCTGTTTCGTGGCTAGTGGTTGATCTCGAGATTTCTGAGCTTTGCTAAGTCCCCATGCTTCGAGGACGGATTTTCATTATTTCACTTTGTTTCATGTATTTCACTTTTGGATATGATGCATGGTCTAGGCCCAATTTTATTCTATTGTACTAGATGACTATATTGTGGGAGCTATTATTAACCGACATAAAACAACGTGAGCTAAATGTGGAGTATGATGTATACACCCCATAGAGAGAACCCAATTTAAATTACCAAGGGTATAAAGGCATGTCTGGCGTGATCACTAAATTTGATGCCCGTAGAGGGGATTTATAAACCTACGGGGGCACATAGTTCTAGGACTATAAGGGTACGCTGAACCCTAGTCCAACTCGATTCTAAGCCTACTCCCAACTGGAAATATGTATGACACAACATAACTGAAATACTGGATAGCTGAATAATCTGACATGCGAATCTGAGAATGCAACATTTATATACTGATAATGTGACATTCAAAACTGGAGCATGTATATCAATTTAATTGACCAAGCAAGTGTAATTCATGAACTAAGAGAATCTACACAACTAGGATTCTGAATTTCATGCAAGGAACTAAGCAACAATTTCACTGAAACATGATAATCTGATTAAGAATACTATAACAGCTAAATCACAACCAATATCTAAGGTTTTAAAAACCCTAGATCTAAGCAAGATATAGCGAATAAGGAATCTGACTGAATTATATGGACCTAGTGGATGAAATGAACCCACTAGTGAAATCCCACATACCTGGTTACGAAATCTACGGAGAAATCCTTCGATTTCGAGGATGAATCTGAAGAAAACATGTTGCATTCTTGGAAGGGCTTGGTCAACTCTTTCTATTCTTTTGCTCTAAGTTTTGATGAATTTTGGTGAATGAATCGCTTAGGGTAAGTTTTGATTAGAATAATAAGCTCAAACTGAGTAAAACGACGTAGTTTAGGGGTTAAACAATGTAGTTTAGATGCCCAATGCATAGGGGAAAAGACCATAATGACCCCAACTTAAAATCTGACAGAGGCCGACCACGGAAGCAATGATGGACCATAACTAGGACCACGGTCCGTCGTATGGGTCGTGGTTCATGGGCCAATGCCTATTGGTTTCTGGCACCCCCTCTATGATCCACTTCACGGACTGTGTGAAGGACCACGGACCGTGAAGGTCACCGTTGTTCTTCACTTGGGGCTAGGGTCCACTGACTCAAGAAAATAGACGCCACCACGGCCCATCATCAAGACCACGGCCTGTGGAGGGCTCTGTGGTCTGATGCCTGAGCTTTGGGTGGTTCTGTATTTCCTACGCTAGCCTTCCCGCGACTCGTGAGGTGGTCTACGGCCCATGAAGGGCTCCGTGGTCCACCACTATTGGGATGGTGTGAACCAGGATGAGGATGACGAACCGTGGTCCTGATCACAGCCCATGAACCCCTTCGTGATTCACCTATTTCTGTTATTTTCTACTGTAAAGTTCAATTCTGATTTCTGAGTTGTTACATTATTCCCCCCCCCCCTTGAGAACATTTTTCCTCGAATGAAGTCTAAACAAGCTGAGTATGGGGGGAAGGAGTTGCAATCTCTACCACTAAGTACTAGAAACTGATATTTTATTGAACTGAGTTCCAAGAATATGCAAATATGCTAAAAATGCAAGAACAACTAAAGGAACATGATACTAAGACTGAATTTATGCAAGAGTACACTGAGAGATTGGAGAGGAACTATTACCTAAAGTTGAAGCAGAATCGGAAGAAAAGAGATGAGGATACGTGGTCTTTATGGAGCTCCCTCTACGGACTGACTCCTCCACAAAACCTTCACTGAAGCGACTTCTTTATTTCTCAACCTACGAACCTGAAGGTCAAGAATTTCAACTGGCACCTCCTCATAAGTGAGACTATCCTTCAGAGCCATACTCTCTAAAGGTACAGTCGATGATGGATCACCACACACTTCTTCAACAAGGAAATGTGAAAGATTGGATGAACTGGTGCTAGTTCTGTAGGCAACTCTAACTCATAGGCCACCTTACCAACCCTCTTCAGGATTTTTTAGGGACCTACATATCTGGGACTGAGCTTCCCTTTCTTGCCAAATCTCATCAACCCCTACATAGGTGACACTTTCAGGAAAACCCAATCATCAATATCAAACTCTAAGTCCCTTCTCCTTATATCTGCATAAGATTTCTGACGAATTTGAGCTGTGTTCAGTCTATCTCTGATGAGATGAACTTTTTCCATAGCTTGATGAAACGAATCTGGCCCAATCAATGTTGCTTCACTTACTTCAAACCAACCAATCGGAGATCTGCAACTACGCCCATATAATGCCTCATACGAGGCCATCTGAATACTAGAATGAATACTATTATTATAGGCGAACTCTATGAGAGGTAAATGAACATCCAAACTACCCTTGAAATCGATCACCCTAGATCTCAACATGTCCTCTAAGGTTTGAATGGTACGTTCTGCCTGACCATCCATTTGTGGATGAAATATTGTGCTGAGATTTATCTGAGTACCAAGACCTTTCTAAAACGAGCCAGAAATGAGATGTAAACTGAGGACCTCTATCTGAGATGATACACAAAGGAACCCCATGCAACCTGACTATCTCATTAATGTAGAGTTTAGTGTAATCCTCCGTTGAATCTGTAGTCTTAACAGCCAAGAAGTGAGCGGACTTGGTAACTCTGTCCACTATCACCCAAATGGAGTCATGATGTCTGCGAGTAAGAGGTAAACCCATAATAAAGTCCATGTTTATCACTTCCCACTTCCATGTAGGAATGTTAATCTCTTGAGTCATACCTTCTAGTTTCTGATGTTCTACCTTAATCTGCTAACAATTATGACACTTAACCACAAAATCTGCTATGTCTCTCTTTATTCTGTTCTACCAAAAAACTTTTCGCAGATCATGGTACATCTTAGTGGCACCTGGATGAATAGAATATCTAGAATTATAGGCTTTTGTAAGGATCTTTTGCCTCAACTCACCCACATTAGGAACACATAAGTGACCGTGATAACGAAGCACACCATCTCCCCCTTGGGGTGAAAAACTCTACTTTCTGCTGATGAACTGCACCTTTCAACTGAAGTAATATAGGATCATTATCTTGTTTTTGCTTAACCTCCGCTACCAATGAAGATTCGAATCTATTCTGAACTATCACACAACCACCTGACATGTCCATAAGACCAAATCCTAAGCGAGCAAGTCGGTGAACATCTTTTGCTAATTCCTTCTTTTCTTCCTCAACATGTGCTACACTACCCACAGATAGTCTGCTGAGAGCATCAACCACTACATTGGCCTTACCAGGATGGTAAAGCACATTCATTTCATAGTCCTTGAAGAATTCAAGCCATCTCCTCTAACGAAGATTCAACTCTTTCGGGGTGAACACATACTGAAGGCTCTTATGATCTGTGAACAGATCTACATGAACAACATACAAATAATGTCTCCAAATCTTTAGGGAAAATACTACAGCTGCAATCTCGAGGTCATGAGTTGGGTGACTCTTCTTATGGACCTTAAGTTTTCTAAAAGCATAAGATATGACCTTACCTCGCTGCATCAACACACAACCACGGCCGACTCTAGATTCATCACAATAAATCACATAACCGTCTGAACCATCTTGTAGAGTCAAGACATGAGTTGTAGTCAACCTAGTCTTCAGTTCTGAGAAACTTTTCTCGCACTCATCTGACCACTAAAACTTGACCTTCTTCTGAGTCAATTTGGTCAATAGGGAAGCTATGGATGAAAATCCTTCAACAAATCTCTTGTAATAACCAGCCAAACCCAAGAAACTTCTGATATCTGTTGGAGAGATGGGTCTGGCCCATTGTTTCACTACCTCTATTTTTTGAGAATCCACTCAGATTCCTTAAGCTAGATACCACATGACCAAGGAAAGTGACTGACTATAACCAAAATTCACATTTGCTGAACTTAGCAAATAACTTGTGATCTTTGAGAGTTTGCAGAACAACTCTCATATGAGTCGCATGCTCCTCATCATTCCAAGAATTTATGAGGATATCATCAATAAAGACAATAACAAACACATCCAAATACTGTTTGAACACCCTATTCATTAAGTCCATGAAAGCTGTAGGAGCACTTGTTAGTCCAAAATACATAACTACAAATTCATAGTGACCACATCGAGTCCTAAAGGCTATTTTTGGAATGTCATTATCTTTAACTCTAAGCTGATATAGCCTGATCTGAGGTCTATCTTCGAAAAGAAACTAGCACACTGGTCGAACAAGTCATCAATCATGGTGATGGGATACTTATTCTTGATGGTGACTTTTTTCAACTGACAATAGTCAATACACATTCTGAGAGAACCATATTTCTTTTTCACAGACAACACTGGTGCACCCCATGGGGAAATACTAGGTCTGATGAAGCCCCTATCTAGAAGGCCTTTTAATTGTTCTTTCAATTCCTTAAGCTCGCTGGAACCAATCTATAATGAGGAATCAAAATGGGATGGGTATTTTGAAGAGATCAATTCCAAAGTCAATTTCCCTTCCGGGAGGAACTACAGGGAAGATCTTCTCGAAACACTTCTGGAAACTCATTTACTACTGGAACTAACTTAAGAGTTGGGGTTTTGGAGTTTGAATCCTTAACCCGAACAAGATGATAGCTATATTGAGACAAGTACCAGATGAAGTACCCTACTGAGTTGGGTGACCTGCTGGTGCTACTGGAACTGTAGATTGAGCCATATTATTGTTACCTCCTTGCCCCTTCCTGGAAAAAGGGCCATCCTTCAACCTATGGCCAGACTGACCACACCCAAAGCACCCTTCCTTGCCCACAAGACACTCACCTGGATGGTTCTTACCATACTTTGGACAAGTTGGGAAAGTCCTATTACCTAAATTACTCCCCTGAGACTTAGATATTGATGCCCTACCTTTCTGATCCTGTCGAAACCTGGGGGATGGAGCACTATTTCATGAAGGTGCTAGGTCTGTAGACCTCTACTGAAACTGTGAGCAATTCCCACCACTCAATTTCTGCTGAGAGTATTCATAATTCCCTATTCTAGCCATCTTGTTGTCTTTAGGCATTTCCCTAAGCTTATCTCCCTCCACCTGCTGAGCATGGGTCATAACCCTAGAGATATTCATATCATCTAGCAACATAGAATTTCTGCACTCTGTCTTCACCAAGTCGGATACCCCAAACAAAAACTTACTCATTTGTGCCCTTGGATCGACAACCATATGTGGTGCATACCTGGAGAGTTGGATGAACTTAAGTCTATACTCTTGGACTGACATGGTACCTTGCCTCAAACTCATGAACTCCTGAGCTTAAGCCTCTCTAAACTCTCTCGGGAAGAACCTGTCCAGAAAAGCTCTAGTAAAACAATCCAAAGTCCCAAGAGCTGCATCCGCACTCCTATTTTCTTTCCACTGAGTGAACCAGATGTGAGCCACATCCTTAATCTGGTACGATGCCAACTCTACCCTATCATTCCCAGTCACTTGCATCACTCCAAAGATTGTCTTAACCTCATCAATGAAGTTTTGTGGGTCCTCACCAATCTGTGACCCTAGAAACTCAGGCAGATTAATCTGAACAAAATCTCAAACTCCAGCTACCACTGATCAACCATTAGAATTAGTAGGAACTGGGACCTGCTGATTGTTTTTGTTGGCTTCACTCTGAGTTAAATGTTGGATCACATTCTGTAATTCTGTATTTGTAACCTCATGGTCCAGGACTGGAGGAACTGCGTTAGAAATGCATGCATTAGCATGCCGTGCATAAGCTCTATGAGGAGTCATGATCTAAAACGCATAATGATGAATTAGAAAGGAGATTATAACCACGCACGATAAGAATAGCAAGAAAGTGAAGTTTTTCTTAAAACATTTTGTAGCCTCCTTCACATTACATGTGGTGCATTTCACACCCATGAAAGAGACTCTACATAGTGCATCTTTCAGACATTCTAGGTCTCTTCAACCTAATGCTCTAATACCAAGTTTGTCATGCCTCGAGGCTACCCTTTTAACGTAAAAATGGAACCTAGGATCAAGAGTGAGCCCAAGCTAACCCTGAAGCTGGCATATCATAATCATACTAAAATAATCTAAATAACATGATACTATGCGGAAGCTAAAACAGTGGTAACTGAAAGTGGGGAATACCCAACTAGTCTGAATATATGAAATGTACTAAGAGTTCAATAACAACTAAAAGATCAAACTCAAATCTAAAGCTGAATCTAATACTATGTCTGAGAAGCCTCTACGGACTAGAGTTGTTGGGACATTCCCCCAGCTAACTCTAGCAAAACTAAAAACTGGAAAAAGATTGAATAGAAAAGACATGTCTATTGTCCTCAAATTATGAGGACTCACCACTGAAGCTGTTGAATACAGACCGGGAACCGATCTATGTGTGATCTGGATGTTGAATACCTGAACCTACATCATAAAAGTATGTAGCACAGAGTATGCGCCAATACTTGGAATGTACTGATAATAGAGTATATAGATAATAGATGAACAGACATAACTGAGCAATGACATAATCTGAACTGAAACATAGCTACTGAAATATAACTGAAAACTGAGCTAAATGTAATAACCAAGTACTAATCATGAATTTAACATGTTGAGACTGAATACTGAAGTATAACTGAAAACCTGGTTAAATGCACTAGAGTCTGACTGTGGGAGATACTATTAACCGGCATAAAACCACGTGAGCTAAATGCGGAGTTCAATGTATACGCCCTACCGAGAGGACCCAATATACCTTGCCAGGGTTATAAAGTCATGACTGACGTGATCATTAAATTTGATGCCCACAGAGGGGACTTATAAACCTACGGGGGCACGTAGTTCTGGGATAATAAGGGTAGGCTGAACCCTAGTCCAACTCGGTGCTAAGCCTACTCCCAACTGGAAATGTGTATGACACAACATAATTGAAATAATGGATAGCTCAATATTCTGACATGCAAATATAAGAATGCAACATTTATATATTGATAATGTGACATTCGAAACTGGAGCATGTATATCTGTTTAATTCATAAACAAAGAGAATCTACACAACTAAGGTTTTGAATTTCATGCAAGGAACTAAGCAACGATTTTACAGAAACATGATGATCTAATTAAGAATACTATAACAGCTAAATCACAACCAATATCTAAGATTTTAAAAACCCTAGGTTTAAGCAAGATCTAGCGAATCAAGAATATGACTGAATTCTAGGGACCTAGTGGATGAAAGGAACCCACTAGTGAAATCCCACATACGTGGTGACGAAATCTACGGAGAAATTCTTAAATTTTGGGGCTGAAACTGAAGAAAACATATTGCGTTCTTGGAAGGTCTTGTTCAACTTTTTCTCCTCTTTTTCCCTAAGTTTTGATGAATTTTGGTGAATGAATCGCTTAGGGTATATTTTGATTAGAATACTAAGCTCAAATTGAGTAAAACGGCGTAGTTTAGGGGTTAAATGACATAGTTTAGATGCCCAATGCATACGGGAAAAGACTAAAACGACCCCAACTTTAAATCTGACAGAGGCCGACCATGAACGCAATGACGGAATGTCACTAGGACTACGGTCCATCGTATGGGTCGTGGTTCATGGGCCAGTGACTACTACATTTTGGCACCCCTCTCTACGGTCCACTTCATGGACTGTGTGAAGGGACACGGACCATGAAGGTCACTGTGGTTCTTCACTTGGGGCTAGGGTCCACTGGCTCAAGACGATGGACGCCACCACGGCTAGTCATCAAGAACACGGCCCGTGAAGGTCTACGTGGTATGATGCCTGAGCTTTGGGTGTTTCTGTACTTCCTCCACGAGCCTTCCCACGGCTCGTGAGGTGGTCCAAGGCCCGTGAAGGGATAGTGTAAACCACGATGAGGGTGATGGACCGGGGTCCTGATCACGGCCTGTGAACCACTCTATAATTCACCTGTTTCTGGTGTTTTCTGCTGCAAAGTCCAAGTCTAATTTATGAGGTGTTACATTTACCGTCACACCTCATTTATCAACTTAAGTACTATTTACCCATTAATAATACATCATTGCCAAATTAGTTCTATAACCCTCTGAACATCATGGCTCTCCCTAAAAATCATAAGCCTAGCTTAAGTCTATCATCTCATTAATACTCTACTCTTTTATTCCACATATGTACTTGGCCTTCACTAACACAATGGCATTGACATAAACTTCCTTCTAGTTAAAGTATACTCTAAGTCATTCTGACTAGTAACTATTCATCTACCTTTTATCATTAACACTATACAAAATTATTATTCCTTAGTCTACTCATAAAGGAAAACTCATCATTAATAACTTACTGGGTGCATGACTAGAATGACATAATTTACCTCGTCACTATCTCCCTTTCTTAGATTAATGAACCTCTATATGCATTCTTCTAACTCTAGGCACTTTTACTACTACTACTTATAACATCATAACCCATACTATCTTTTCGGGTGACAATACTACCTAAGCTATAAAGCACACTTCCCCCATAAGGGTCTCAACTAAAACAAGGTTTAGACAAGAGAGTTTAGGAGTACATCTCGCTTTTAGCTCGAACGCATGATTCATATGAATAACAGTGCATTCTTTCGAATCAGAGCACTTAAGCTCACTCATAGGCTTCTCTCAAGCTCCTCTGCAGTCTCATGACTTTCTCAAGACTTTTGCTAAGAGTTACTCATTGATAAGGATCAGACTTTGCTATTTCAACCACCTTGAGTATAAGGGGAAATTGAATGGATTTGAGAAACACATGATTAAGAATAAGTTCCTTCTGACACACTTCTATTGCACAATTTAAAATATGAAAGAAGGGAAACTTTTCTCAAATGTCTGTAGTCCTTAATTTATACAAGTGGGTCCCTCATAACCATAAATAAGATCGTATTGACACGATTTCATAGACACCCTAGGACACTTGAACTTTGTGCTCTGATACAAAGTTTGTCATGCCCCGAGCCTACACCCTAGAGGTGACCAGCACTCGAGAACCATTGTTAGTCCCTAACTAAACCCTTATTCTGGTTGACTACAAGCAGAAGACTAACTCAAGCATACATAAGCATCAAATTGAAAGAAATGCTTAAAAACAGTTTACTGAATCTAAAAACTTTGTTGAATATACTAAGTATGAAACATAAGTTTAAATAAAACATTTGAAAACAAAAAGACTCTCCAAAACTGTCTATCTATGATGCCTCAACTATACAAGGATGAGTGTCAGGACAAGACCCACAACTCTTCAAGAGAACTATTCGTAACAACTCATAAAAAGTGGAATCCTCCAGAAGAAAGGAGGTCTTACTCAAAAGCTGATGAAATGATCTCAACAGACTCTTGCTGAGGATCCTAAGAACCTGTATCTACATCATTAAAAGATGCAGGTTGAATGACATCAATACATTGAATGTACGAGTATGTAATATAGCCGAATAAGAAATAACTAAACGAAAGGACCGCAATAGATATAGATACATACTCAACTGAATGTAAAGAAATAAAGAACTGAAATCATTAAAACTTTACAAAAATACTTACTCATCTCTGAACTCAATATATTAAGTGATATAATAAAAATATACTATTAACTCTATTTGGGAGATTCTCTAACCGAGAACCACCACTATGAGATACGTGATGATACAACGTCTCGCCCACACTGTCAGAACTATCTTATACCTTGCCCGAGTATTAAACACCTCAGCTAAGTGGATCCACTAAGTTATGCTTAAAAAAATTAAGGAGTCGTCTAAAAAGTATGATCCTTTACCCATGTTGGCATACATGGTTTATGAGGATTTTGAGTTGTCTGAACTTATCTCTATATTGGTGTTCAATAATATATATATTCATGATCAAATGTATAGAACATACTCTTTCTCTAGTTTGAGATAATTGCTCATACTATCCTCTTAAAAGAGGTAACTGTTCTGAAATATCTCTGAACTCATAAACTTGTTAAGAAATCAAAGATTCTCCTTTCTCAAAATAATACTCTCTTTCTTCATGTAAAAATGAAACGTTTGGGAAATACTTAGTTCCCTTATACTCTTTCTCAAACACCTCTTTATTTCCTCAAAAACTCAATTTAAAACAAAATCACTAGCTTTAAAAGATCCTCAAAATTTATAACTCAAAATAGGATTCATGCTGAAATATAAACATGAACGAATCAACTCAAAGATCTCAGTAACAATATAAAAAACTCAATACTCAAAACTCACGAACTCAAAGACTCAAGAACTCAGAACTTAACGATACTACTCATCTCAAGAATACTCAGGGGTTGTTTGGTGTGATGGATAAGGAGAGTTAATCCCAGCATAAATTTTAAGTACCCGTTATTCCCTTGTTTGGTTGCAAAGCTTGGGATAACTTTTTCCGGGATTAGAAATTTGCACCGGGATAAGTTATCCCTCCTATTGGGTGGTATAGTAATCCCGGGATAAGTTATCTCGGGATAAAATAGATAAATGACAAATATACCCTTTAAACCTTTTTTATACATCATTTTTCACATTTATTTATAATTACGTTATTTTTAATACCATGTATAATAATATTCACTACTTATTTTTTGTGATAATTATTCAAATTTTTCTATTAAAAAATTACAATATATAAATATAATTTTTATTTATGAATTTATTTGACTAATTCTTATATTTATTTATATTTCGATCTCTCATAAATCTTCTTTCACTTTAACAAATTTAACAGGGAAGTTCTATTTTTAAGCTAAATAAGAAAAAAATATTTTTAAATACATATGGTACTTATCATGGGAATACATAAACAAAAATATTTAAGCTAAATAAAATGAAAGTTTTTTAAAAATGAACAACTAAAGCTTGCAAAGAAAATATTAAATAACTAAATAAAGTGGAGGGTAATTTTGTAAAGAAACAACTTGTTCTTAAAATTTAGCAATGTATATTATTTTGAATACAACAAATCAAACATTCAATAAGAAATAATCTCATCATAACTTATCCCATCATAACTAATCTCAACTTAACTTATCCCAACATAACTTATCCCATCATAACTCATATTCAAACCAAACGACCCCTCAATTCATAGGGTTCATGCTTAAATATAGAAATGAACGAATCAATTCAAGTATCTCAATAACAATATACAAAACTCAATACTCAGAACTCAATAAAAGCTCTTAAGCTTTTCTCTTAAACTCAATTTAGTCTTGAATGAAAATTAAGGCATGTGATTAGAACATTAGGAACTCTCAAAGGGAAATGGAGCCTTTAGGAGCTAATTTAAAGAAGGGAAGCATTGCCACAAATTAAAAGAACATGCGCCGAATGAAACAAGGAAAAATTGGCTCAACAACTCCTAGTGTGTTGCTGCCGCGTCGCCCCAGCACTCCTGGTGTACTGGTGGCGCGCTGCGCCAGGCCCCAAAGTACTGGGGCAGGATTTGGGTGTACTGTTGGCGCGTCGCCCCTGCACTCCTGGCGTACTGGTGGCGCAACGTCCCAACCCTTCCCCACCAACTTTGACGGATTTTATTGGTAAAATTCAAGCTTCAACTAGGTTACGACCCAGACCGTCGTGATTGGCACTCATACTAACCCTTCGATGGGAGAACCATTAATACTAATTAGATAACCAAGAACTACACAACTAAATCAAACTAAGGCATTTAAAGTTACGGAAGCAGGTTTAAATGCTAAGGAAAAGAATTAGAGTTCCCATAAACTCCAAAAGTCTAACAAAACAATGCGGAAAATAACGCCTATAACCTGAAAGTCAATGTACCAAAATTCTAACAAGAACCATAAGTCTAAACAAGAAGGGGTACAACCTCTAAACAAACATACGAATAACTAACTAGAAAGTCTAAGTTCAAAATGTGGACATAAACAGAAAGAAAACTCATAGCAGCCCGGAAGAACTGGCTCACCCTTGAATTCGAAACGATCACTAATCTTCTAGGCGAGGTCTGTCAATAGCCGCCTAAAGATGCCCTATACTCAACAAAGAAAGAGCAAGTGTAGTATCAGTACAAAACCACAATGTACTAGTAGGATCACGCGACTATCCCACTAAGTGCAACATACATAAGTTATTACAACATAATAAACACATGCATACACCGAACATAGACAATATCAACATCATTTATGCACAACGTACAAATTCATAATTCTCAAGATATACAGTTATGTCAAGTCAATGGTCCTCTCATAAAATCCAAACCCAAATTGTTAGCGTACCGGTTCGTGGTACCCGATCCAATGTTTATGTCGGAACGTGGCAACCGATCCCATATTTATGCTGGAACATGGAAACCGATCCAAGTTAGTGTGTCAGAATGCAACACCCGATCCATTCAACAAGTCACAATCATAATCATACAATTAAGTCATGATTTCATGGCAAACAATTATTCAATCATCATCATTTATGAATAGTGTGATCAATAATGCAATATTCGCATACATACATGTATTATAATGAAGCAAGGACAAACATACATCACACAACATGAAATCACAATCATCACCTACTTCGAACAAAGCTTGAATCCCCTAAGAAACTTGATTCTTCCCTTTACGGATTCTTTTCGCTTGTTCTTGGTCTACAAACAATTAATATAATGCTAGGATCAATAATCAAGACTTAATTACCCATATTATAATAAATAATACCAACCCTAGGTCAAACCCATGCTCCAAATATCTAAAATTAGGGCTTTTCCCACCATCCAAACAGTTCCAAAACCCTTCCCCAACAATAATTACCCATGAAACTAAGTTCTACGGATCAAAAAATGGATTCGGGGAGTGAAAACCTTACCTTTAGCCTCAAGAATGGTGAAAAACGATCAAGAAAATACTTGGGTCGTCTCCTAGCTCTCAAAGTCGAAAAGTCCAGAATAAAATGTTGTTGGGGTTTATTTCTGACTTAAGTCGCGTCTGTCCCGCCACAGCGATCCTCACCTCACTACAGCGGCCCCGCCCTGGGGGAAAGTCCCGCCTTAGTAGCTTGCACGGAATCAGTGAGAAAATTTAACAATTCGAAACCCCCATTTCACAACACACCTTCAACCCATGACTCTCAAAAAATACTTGTTCACCCTAAGATTGTTTTCGGGAGTTCTACTCGCCTGAATTCAATTCTGTAAAGTCGTACGGGTTCCTTAACGTCTTAGCTATCTACTCATACGATCAAATTCATAATTAGATCACCCAATTATTACCATATTTCCCTCAACCTTACTGACTCCGATTTCGTCCAAATCTGGACTAGGTTGGGAAATTCCAAGTTACTACGAAAAGGTTTTCCGGCCCAACTTTCCCCGTTGGTTTTTCTATAATGACGGAAACTGGTCGTTACAGTTAGAATTGGGAATTCATCCTAAACTCTTATTTTTCTCAAACCCAACACGATTACATGATAATTTCATACAATCCTTTTAAGAAACACAACTCATACTAAAGATCCTCAATCCAAGAAACTCAAAACCTCCATTATTAAAGAATGAAACTAAAATCAAGAACTACTCAAGAATACGTTAGATACAACGATTTCATGAATGAATTAGATGTATGGAGTGAGAAAGAACAAGGCCAACACTGTGAGAAACCTTACACACTTGGAAAGAACAATGTTCTTGGCAAAAATCGACAGGATCTTGACGAACGCTAAATACCTAGCTCTTTCTCCTCTTGAACTCTTCTCTTATTTTTCTAAGTGTTTAGGAACGACAAAGAATGGTTAGCATCTAATTAGACCCCTAATTGGGTGAATAAAAACGTGCTAGGTCTAGTGGGAAAAAAGGTTAAGACCAAAATACCCTTTTCTAAAATGGATGAAATGCCTTAAATAGAGAGGCTTCACTCAAATTTTACTCCGAGCTCAAAATTTAGCAAACTTGGCACTGTTGGAAAGAGGACTCAAAGACCTTTAATTTGATAGGTCATGGGCCACCTAATTCTTTATATGCTAAAAGATATATTCGATTGAAGTTGATCCTAAACTAAAAATTGATGGGTGACTTGTACGAACCTCTATTTAGCTCTTTCAAAGTCCGAGGTCTTACATCTAGTTACCTTAAAACCTAAAAAAATTAGAATCACTTGGTTCAATCTTGTTCATAATTGAAGAATGGTTCGAGTCTTAACTTAAAAAAATTTGGGATGTTACAATAGCAAGCTCGGAATGGAATTTTGACAGTTCCATTAGCTCCGAAAAATGCTTTTGGCATAGACATAATATTTGTCTAGGTCCCAAGGCTTTTGGTTTGATTTTGATTTATTAGATGAGATGTGGAGAAAGTTAACGCTAAAGTTTGACTTTAGTCAACATTTGCAGTTACAAAGGTTATTTTGAGTTTTGATGATTTTACTAGGTACAAATGGTGATATTTGATCTAGTTGAAGGTTTGGTTCAGTTCCCAAAACTTTTGGATGAGTTTCATGTCCTTATTTGAAAATTTGGAGATTCTTAAGTTAAAGTTGACTTTGGTCAAAATTGGGTTAAGGTGACCTTATTTGGGTGCTTTGATGATTTTATCGTGTCCGATATATTATTTTTAAGCTAGAAGCATATTTGGTTTGTGTTCGGAAGGTTCCAGATGAGTTTTGGGTGAGTTTCTAAGCTTTTTGGGTGTCTTGGCATTGTTTCAACAATTTATGTCAACTAAAGGATTCGTTATTAGTTTTTAAGATTGAAAAAACTATTCCAAAACTTCTGAAATTTTGAGCAAGAATTATAGGACTGATTTGTAAAGTTTGGTGCATTTTTGCTAAAGCCAAAATTGGACTCTCTTTGCAATATATGAGATACTTGTTTATCGGGCAGAAATGATATTTTATTGGGCAAAGGAGCACAAAATTGAGTTTTGATTGAACGAGCAGCTCCGTATCATTATTTAAGACAATTAGGAGGGGAAAGTTGGGTCATTTCACTATCGTATGAGGAAGTTAGGATTCTTTTAGTAGAAATTTAAGTTGTTGGTACGCTGGTATAAATACAGATGTACATGTATTTAAATTTCAGACACTTTTCATTTGATAAGTTGAGCATATTGGGAGTTGTAGAGCTCGAAATGGAGAGATTATTGTGGCATTCTTCTCAATTTAGTTATGAGAGTTAGTATCCGGTCCTCATTTTGACATTTTCTCATGATTTCTCCATTTGGATTTCTTTCCTTATCTGTGTAATTCTTGGGGGAAATTGAGATTTTATCGATTTGGACTGAGTTTTTGATGATTAAAAATGTATATTTAGAATTCTTCGGTTATGGGTTAACTCAATATTGCATAAACTTGTTGATTCATCAATTATTTTCATCATAGTAACCGCGTATAAGCTTGAGAATTTGGATTTTTTTCCCGGTAAAGTTAAAGTTTGATAAATTAAATATTTCAAGTCGATTTTAACTCTGTTTTCGATGAAATTTCATAATTGAACTTTCCTAAGAATGGTAATATATTTTTCAAGAAATATTTCAAACTCGAGTCGGGGTTACGAACCTGAGTATTGGGGGTTTTCTCATGAACTTGTGTTTTAAGTAAAGCAGAGTTTTGAGTATGATTTCAAATTGTTTTTTTAGAGCCTAATATGGGCTTGGCCCATTAGATAGGTCTAGCCTAACCTGTGATTTAATAAAATTGGGCTAAGATTTTTTATCCCAATTTAAGAAATGAGTTTTTTAGCTCATCCTGAATAAGTCTGTTGAATGGTGGGGCTTGAGAAATGTGAATAGTGATGGCCCGGGGGCCAAATAAAAATTAAATAGAGTATTAAAAATAACAAGAGTCCAAGCTCAAAATCTATTTATAATTTAAAATATTAAAATTTAAACACAAATTATGCTTATAAAATATGTAATTATGTAATACATAAAATAAGAATTGCCTAAAATTTCTAGGAAATCAGTATGTAGCCTATTTATTCACCATCACCGGCAACCATCTTCTCTTAGGCCTATTTTTTTTTCATCAATTGTACTTGGAAAATAAGAATTGAACGAACAAATATATAAATATGAAATAAATCTTTTACATGATATGAATAATCATAAAAGAGCGAATTGTGGGGAGAAAAATAGAGATAATATAAGTGAAAGAAAAAAAGTCTGATACAATACTAATTATGCATAAAATAGGAGACTGAGTATAACCGTGTAAATTTTTTATTATATTAATATTGTAATTATGTTGATAATTATTTCAAAGTAGAATTTTATTGAGTAAATATATGACTTATGTCTGTCTAGTTATGTAGATTTTTCTAATAAAAATGGTGGTCCTGGACCATTTTCATAAAAAAAATACTACATTGTTTTCTCAATCTCACAGCAACATTGTGCCAACCGTGCTGAATTTCAATGCGTTGAGCGTTACGATGTGATGAACATTGTCAAATACAAAAATATTTTTAAATTTATTTTGGATTCATTTTATTTCATCCGTGACTTTTTCTATACTTATTAATAGTTCTTAAACAAGTTTTGGAAGACAATTTTTAGCCTACGAAGAAAATTTTGACTAAGGAAGAACTAGGAATCGTCGTAGAGATAAAAAAAAATTGATTTTATCTTTTATTTTCCATATTATTTATTATCATATTTTTCTTTGAGACGATTTTTTGTAATTCCTTCATGTCTATGTGGAGCTAATCTTTTCATTCTAATATAATGACATTTTCATAATAATTGTTGTATGAACTTAAATTAACTTGTTAAGATATAATCGTGGTGCTTCATTTCATGTGGTCAATTTAATTAATATTGATCTAAACTATTTTTTTTGCTTCGTGACCAATACAACATATCTATGAACCCTATATGTGACTCCAGAAGGGGAGTCTAAGCTATGCAATAGGGTTAAGTAGATCATGATCTTTACCTTGTATTGGTGATTGATTTTTGGTTAGGACACAGATGTACATAATCCCCTTGATTGGTTAATATACGGTAAAATTGTGTTTTTTGGCACATTCCTAGTCACTAAGAGGTAGGCATGAAAGCGAGGGCTTGATCGGAGGGCTACACAACTTGAGAGTAATTGGTCATTTTCTTTATTTTTTTTAAAATTTAAAATAATAACTTTTGGGTTAATCAGAAGTCCCATGGTATGATAATTGACTCTCCAGTAACTATATTATTCGGAGATCACGTACACTTATGTGTGCAGTTGGGAGAAATAAGTTTTGATGTTATTATCGAGGGACTTAAAAATTAACTATTTATCTAAATTAGACTTTTTCTTTTTATCGATTGAAGTTTTCTTTTGTATATAATTTTTATGACTTTACTACTCTTCTTGGTATGACATCATATAATGAAAATAGTGGAGTGGTAAGTATTCATATTTTGTAATTACTCGTTGTTATTGTAAAGGATCTAACACATGGAAACATTTTCAATATATTTCTAAGGGCGAATTGTGCTCACGATTTCAATCTTGTGATTACGAGTTTTTACTCTTCCCCAAGTCCTTATTATTTTTTTATTCTTTGGTCTTTACACCACCGCCTCTATAGCGTAGCATAAAATTTGATACAAAATTATGGGTGAAATTTATATACTCGAGATGGAGGAAAAAGTGGTGAAAGTGATAGTAGGATGCCACAAGGTTAAATCTGTCGTATTTTTAAGGCAACCTAATTTATTTATTTTTATTATTATTATTATTATTATTATTATTATGTTGCTGTTGTTGTTGTTCAGTTTGTTTTTTTCTAGGAAGATGAGCATGAAACCAAAGTCATGGAAAGTATGCAGCTCAGCCAAGTTAACTCACATCAAAGTTCAAGGTCATACCCAAGCAACATCCTCCAGATTTTATTCTAAATTGAGAAAAGCTTTAAACATGTCACCGAATTTTATGAGAAGATTTATTTATATCATCCGTTAAAAGTTTGGCTCATTATGTCATTTATGTTTGAGAAAGCGATAAGTGTCAAAAACACATCTAAATTCATCATTTTTTAAGTTTTATACCTAAACTATTGAAAGTGTGAGTTTCATAAATAAACTATCACTTATTAGTTTGAGAAACACATCTCAGTGGTGTGTATAATACTCTCTCTTTTATTTGCAAAAATCTTCCCACATGATATTTTACATTGATAAAATATTCCACATTGACAAAATTTAAATAAACTATTAATATTCGTTAAAAAATAAATATTAAAGTATTACTATCCCAAAAAATATTAATTAAAAAAAGTTATTTTAAAAAAATTAAAATATTTTTCTCACCTCACTCCACCCTCTCCTACCCCCTAGACAATCCCCCGTCCTTTTATTTTTTTTAAATATTTTTAAAATATTTTTAAAAAGATTCAGACCTCACCCCCCCTCCCAGCTCCTTCCTATTTTATATTATTATTTTCTTTTTAAAAAAAAAAAAAAAAGTTCCACCCTACCCATCTAACCCTCCACTCCTTTTTTTTTTCTTTTTTTTTTTACATTTTCCTCTTTTTATATTAGATGTGTATAAATATTTTTAGGAAAAAAAATTTCTACTTACCTACCGAATATTACATAAAATTATAATTTTATTTTTGGAGGAGGGGAAATAGTAATACTTTAATCTTTAACTTTATCTTTAACTAATATTAATAATTTATTTAATTTTTATCTAGGTGGTATGTTTTGTCCATGTAGAGTATGATGTGACGATTTTTTTAAAACAAAAGAGAGAGTGTATTATATAGTTTATACACACCATGATGAGAGTCTAATAAAAGAGAGGTGCGTTTCTCAAACTATTAAGGGTCTGTTTGGAAAGTCACCCTGGTAATTGGATTTGGTGTAATTGTGTGTAATTACAATGTATGTCATGTTTGGTTGGACATGTAATTACTTGGTCAGCAGGTAATTGGTGTAATTGGCAGAGAGTAATTATACTCTCCAATTCACATAAAGAAGTTGTGAATTGCTGGTAATTACATGGTGTAATTATCAGTTGATTACATTTTAATTTCTTCTTTTTATTTCTATTTTTATTTTTTGTTATAATTTTTTTATTTCTACTATTTTAAGTTTTTATTATTATTATTCTAAAAATTTTCTAAAAGTTTATTTTTTATTTTATATTATTATATTTCATTTTCTTCTCATTCTCAACCTTATTTCACATGATTTTATGCAATTTTTTCGCATTATCTATTTCTTTATGTCATGCTTTTTTCTCATTAACATAATTTTATCAATATTCTAATTTTTAAATCAAAATAGAATTTATTGTTAAGTAAGGTTATAAACTTACGATTTTTAATTTTTTTTTTTAAAATCATATTTATGTATGCTATGTTGAAATTTGCGATAAGAGTATTATGTTAACTTTTTTGTTTTGAATTTATAACTTATGTTATATTTTCAGTTTCATTTGTTTTAGTAATATTGAATTCAAATTGCAAGTCATTTTTTAATTGGACTTGATAAATTATCTTTTGTCAAACAGTTTAATAATTTATGACATTGTATTTATATATTAATCTTTTTATCAAACATGCATTTCAGATGTTCATAGAAACTTCATACTTTTAGTTTTTATGATCAATTCAATTGAAATATATTAATTTGAAAAAAATATAAATCAATTATTTTTTCATAATATTAGTTAAGAACATATGTTTATTAATTAATATATTTTCAAAAAATAATATATATCATAAATATTTAATTTAATATCATTTATAAAATTTCTTATTTGTCTAGTATAAATTTTAAATAATTATTTTTTATTTTTAAAATTCAATATAATTTTATTATTGCAATTATGCATCCAAACATAACATGTGTAATTACACTGTGGCACACAAACATGACATCTGTACTTACAGTATAATTACAATGAGGCAAACAAAAAGGTCAGTGAAATTACTAGACTATGTAATTACTAGGCTGATAATTACTACCCTAGTAATTACACCAATTACAATTACTAGGTGGCTTTCCAAATAGACCCTAAGTGATAGTTTATACGGTATGAAACTACTCTCTCAATAGTTAGGTATGTAACTAAAAAAATGGATAATTTAGATATATTTTTTACCCTTATCTCTGTCAGAAAATTCTTATACTATATTCGTGTATATATAACTTGAGTCTTAAAAAATAATTTGTCGTAGGAAATAGATTAGAGGACTTGACTTTACAAATCAGATCTACATTATTTGGACTCTTTTAAATAATCAACAAGTGTGATTGAACTCTTCAAAAATAATATATTTTTAAAAAATCTAATATTATTTTTGAAAAGTCTGAGCGTGATAGTGGAGCATAGTGACCCTTGGCGGCTGCGTAGTTCCAACTTCTATCAGCACAAAAATTAAAATGGGAAAGATTCCATTGCAATTAATGGTAATAAAAGAGTTTGTAAAGAATAAAAAGGTTGTCTCGTCTCCATAGCCTATGGAGCTATGAGAGGTACTACTTAATTGACTTATAAAATTCATTCATAATATTTGTCCAGACAAAAAACAGTGGACCTTAGTTAGCTAGCTTAGTATCACTCCATTAGTCTATTTATTCTCATGTGATATTCTATTTATTTCCTTTTTTCAATTGAATAGGGTTGGTGAAAGATTTCTTTAGATTTTCCTGCTTTATTAAGGATTTTCATATCTAATATGGTGCAACACCTCACTTCCTGTGCTTAGGGAAAAACAAATCTTGCTCTTCTATAACACATGGAGATCATATACTACCTACATATATAAGCATACACCGCAACAAAATAGCTTTTAACGGCAGTAAATATACATATTGACAAAGAGTGTTAAAGTCGTTATCGACATCAGTTAATTGTCATTAGATTCAATGTCGCAATAGGTTTTAAGGATATTTACAAAGAGTATTAATTGCTGCTAAAAATATATCTTAAGCAGTAATTAGTAAATTGTCATTAATTAATTGACGCTAACGATCATTTTTAGTATAGTGATATGAAGTAAAAAATCGGGTAAAATTTCACCAATGGTTATCCAACTTTGTATTTAATTTATTGTGCAAAATTACTTTAGTCACCGCTAAATCTGTAACTAATTAAGATAATAATTGAATTTATATTAAAAGGTCAAATTAAAGCATACAAATTATATTATGATTAAAAGCTAATTTCTTGATGCTTAAATACTTGCTTTTAAAGATAATTAAACGAATAGGTGAGAACTGACAACAAATTATAAACTCGTGATCACAAAGAGCAAACAAGATATTAGTCGCGATTAGGGGTGATAAAATGGATAAATAATATGGGTATCCGCTCATATTATCTATTTTAAATGGGTTGGATATCCAACTCATTTTAAAATGGGTAAAAAACGAGTAATACCCATATTATCCATTTAAAAGTGGGTAGTTAAATGGATAAAATGGGTAAAAGCAAACAAAAAAAAGTGATAAAGGTAAGAAAGTAATTTTTTTTAAACAAAAATCTATAAAAAAAAATGAAACTTTTTTTACATTTAATTTGGGATAGGGGGGTGGGGTAGTAGGGGG
>JAJOOS010022412.1:0-23709 GCA_029582725.1 Solanum chiquidenum | reverse complement strand
ATGTTCTTTTTTTTATGTCTTTCTAGTATTTGCTTAAGTTTTGAGTGGGCTTAGTCCCAATGTTATATTCAAGTATTAGATGGTTTTGAGACATATTATATAAAGTCTAGAAAGTCTTCCGCTTGCTATTTAATGAAAGTATCTTCGTGTGTGAAGAAAGTTTTAATTCCTTATGATTTTGGTGTCTATGCGATGAATGAATGCTAAGAGGCTTGTATTAGACCTCTTCGAGGTCGAGTACGCCGGTTACGACTAGGGGTGCTCCCGGGTCGTGACATGCATACTATTGTGTGATATACCAAAAGTCCAAAATAGAGCTTCTCATGCCATTTTCTGGTGCCTTGAACAATTCTCCTGAGAATCTTTTTGCTATTCTTATTGGCAGCCTCCACGGCTCCGTTGGTTTTTTGTCAGTATGGAGTAGAATTGTGATGCACAATTTTTAATTGCACACATACCTCCTTCATCAAATTGCTATTAAGGTTTGCTGCGTTATCTGTGATGATAATTCTTTGGAGACTAAAACGACAAATGATTTTTGAATGGACAAAATCCACGTCCGCCTTCTTAGTGATTGCTTTGAAAGTGATTGCCTCCACCCATTTGGTAAAGTAATCAATTGCGACCAATATGAGTCGATGTCCATTAGAAGCTTTTGCTCAATTGGTCCAATGTAGTAAAGGTCCAAGGAACGGCCATAGGGTGCAACCCTGAAAGAGGTGAATTAATTAGGTCACCATGAATTTGGCACTGATGATATTTTTTTCACAAAGCGAAAGCAATCTCGTTCCATGGTAAGATAGTAATATCCTGCTCGAAGTATCTTTTTTGCAAGGAAATATCCATTCATGTGTGGTCCACGTACCCCAGCATGTACTTCATTCATGATCTTCTTAGCTTCTTCAGCATCCACACATCTTAGAAAGTTCAAATCCAGGTTTCGTTTATATAAAATTTCCCCGCTAAAAAAGAAACTACCAGCCAGACACCTAATAGTTCTTTTTGGCTTCCATTAGCATGTTCTGGACATTTTCATGTCACAATGGCTCACCATCCAGTTCTACTTCAATTGTGTTGCAATAACCATGTTGGTTCCGAACTTGAATTTCCAAAGGAGTGATGTCAGTGTTTCCAGGATGTGGAAGCATTGAGGCAAAAGTAGCTGATGAGTCCACCATTTTGACTCATTTAGGACTTTATTTTAATAGAATTAGTGTCCTCAAATGCATATTTTCTCTCAATAACTGATGTAAATCTTTAAGTTTCATGTATTTGAATTTGAGGCAAAGCATGGACACTACTTGGCAAAAAGGAACAAAACGGCTGAAAAGAAGAAGAAAAGAAGGTTGAGGATCACCTAGTGCATTAGGCGAGTCGCCGAATGGCCTTAAGCTCGCCCAAAGTTCCATTGTGCTGAGCCCTAAAGGAAAAAATCAAGTTGGCGATGAAAGGGAGCAGTCGGTGTATCGCCGAATAGTTCCGCGAAGCAGTACTATATCGCCCAATGATCTAGAATGCGAAGATGCTGAAGGCAAAAGCTGAAAGGCGATGAAGCAGACCAAAAGGCGTATCACCGAGTTTATCTGCGATCCCAACTAACTGTGTCGAGTGATCCTTCGCAACACAAATTTTCGAAAACTATAAATACTCATTTAATTATGTAGCTTAGTATCAAGTTGTAAAGAATTATTTCTGAGACTTAGAATATTTTCAATTTTTTAGTTCTTAGAGTTTTTGGGAGACATTGTTCTTGAGCTAGAAGGTTTTCAACTCCAAGAAATTGGAAGTGCGTATCCAAGAATCTTCATCCTAGATGTGTTTAAAGACATTTTCTATCGTACCCACTTGATGGAAACACTTGTCGGTATTGATTTCTATCTCTTTTTCATGTCTAGCTAAAACTCCAATTCTTAGGATGTGATTTTGTGAATATGGGTTAAATTTCCTGTTGGGTATTGTGTATTGTTAGTCTATTTTCTGTTTAAATGTGATTTCGTTTAGTAGTTGTGTTTGAATTTAATGGGATTGTAGTTACAAATATGATTTCATCTTAGTGTTTTTGGCTTGCTCGAGAGAGTGGTTCTAAAACTAAGACTACCAAATCGATAGCCGGTAGTTATTGGGTCGTCGTAGGTTCAGCTCAAGAGAGTGAATCCTAGGCCTTTTCCCACACATTCAGCTCAAGAGAGTAAATGGGCTAAGGCAGAGACTGTTCTTAATTGCGGCAACTCGGTGTTCGAGAGAAACCAAGTTGATTGGGGGTAAGTTACTCGAGAAAGAATTTACCCCCACTAAAGTCTAAACTAGTTACAAATGTTCAACAATTGACTATCAATAGCATTTATCCGATTGTGTATTTTATCCCGTATTCCTATCACATCCCAAGAATCCCATCTCCCTATATTCACATCTTTGTATTTTCGTTGTTTTAGTTGTTAATCACTACAAACCCCTATTGATAATTGACATTCGTGTAAACCCCTTAATTTATTATGTTTTTACTCGATATTGTTTTTAGCTATGGTTAAATCTAGCATATTCGCACTTAACTCTTACTTCTCAGAAACCGCTCCCTTGAGACTCGACTCCAACCCATTCGGTTGGGTTATATTGCTATTGTACGATCGTAGACACTTGAATTGGAAATTGATTCTTGATTACGCAAACATCAAAATGGCGCCGGTGCTTGGGAGTGGTGTTACTTGAGAATTATTAGTAGAGTTGAATTTTGCTTTTGTTAGTCATAGTTCTACTTAATTTTCAGTTTTGTTTTGTTGGTTTGAGCTTCGAAACACAGGAGGTTAGTAGGTCTAGAAATACTCGTGAGTAAATTGATTTTCCTCCATTGGAAGTAATGTTGTTCAGGGATCGCATCCTAACCTTCAAACAATTGGAAGGTGAACGGATCCATGAGACATGGGCAAGGTTTAAAGAACTGATAACTCAATGCCCAACTCATGAAATTCCCAATATAGTCTTCCTTGACTATTTCTATAGAAGTTTTGGTCCCGGAAATAAGGTGTTGGCAGATAAACTCATTTCGGGTGGCATTGCAAAACAGCCATATGCGATTGCAGTCCAATTGATTGATCACATGGCCAAGAAAAACCAAGAAGTAGAAAAAGGTCTTCATGATGGCCGCACTGATGACTCAGATGGATGAGTTGGCAAAAAAGGTTAGAGAGCTTGACGTCCAGTGCATCAAGAAAGACTGTTATGTCCCTCCTAATGAGAGAAGAAAATCAAAGAATAAGGGGGATGGACAAACTGAAGCAATGCTCACGCTCCTTCTCCGGAAAGCCAATACGGAGGACAGGGTACTAGAGGAACTCAGGGAGAATGTATTGTTGTTGAACCAGATGCCAACTTCCCATGCCATGCTCATCCAACTACTAGGATCCCAAATGGACCAAGTACTAAATGAGCGCTATAAAGATCCGGAAAAGGGGTTGGCTGATGAAATTGAGGCAAACCACACTAGTGGAACTTGAGCGTGGACTTGCATCGCGCCACGACGTTAACTAAAGCACTGTTTGGGAGGCAACCCAAAACCCTTTATTGCTTTAGTTTTTGCTTTAGAAATAATGGTGTGTTGATTGTTCAGGTTTGAGTGTGGAAAGTGTTTGAAAAGTTCAGGTTGGCGAGCGAATGTTCCAGTTCGCGAATCGCTGAAGTGGTCGGCGCGCCTGATTTAATCTGTCGTTTGGCTCAACACAATTTTAATTTGGAGCCTGTAAAACTCGGCGAGCCTAGGAGAAACTTGGCGATTCACCGTTTAAACCCCTAAGCAACTAAAGGTCCTGTAAAAGTTGGCAAGGTGAATGACCACTCGGCGTGTCGCCAAGTTGATCGGCGAATGCGATTAACGTCGTCGAACGGATGCGAACTGGACGGTTATTAAGGGCCAAAAGTTTTAAAGTTTCAAACTCTTCACTTTCCCTCACTTTAAAACTTTGCAAACTCCCACCAAGTTAGTATTTTCAATATTTTTATTCGATAAGTCTTTTGGTCGTTGATTAGTGCTCGAAATTGGGATGTCATTGCCGCCTAGCATTTCAAAGTACTTTAATCGGCACAAAGGTTGGTTTTCTGAACCCCTGGTTTACTTTCAAAAAAATTTACTCATTTGCAATGATCATATCTATTGTCATGTGCTGGGTCTCTCTAATAGGATTAGAATGCTTAAATGCCAGTTTTATTTTGATAATCTTGCCCGTATTTTTTTGATCATCGAATGCCTGTATTTTTGTGCCTTGAATTGAGTTAAAGTTTTTGGGGGTATGCTTGCATGTTGGTTAGACTTGTTGGGTGAAGTCTGAGTAACCCGTATTTATGCTAAATGGCGTAAATTGCACAATGATGGAGTGGGTGACACCATTCTTAAGGGCAAAAGTCATCAAATGGCCAAAGGGCAATGTGTGTTATGGGTCTGAGCTTAAATGTACTAGTGTATGCTTTGATTTTATTTTTGGGGGTTGCGGGGTTGAATTCGAGAAGTTGGGTTGAAAATAGGCACGTTGGGTCATTTGGCGAGATGGGTCTAGCTCACCGAACCACTCGGCGGTTCGCCTAATGTCCCCATCTCGCCTTTGATTTCATGCTTCATTTGATGATTGATTCTGTAACTTTCGACGAGAAGCTTGATGTCGCCAAAAGAACTCGGTGACTCACCGAAAGGCTTCTATTTCGCACTTTGTCTGCACCCCTGAACCCGTATGCACTGGAACTTTTGGTGGGCTAGCCCTTGATCGCTGAAACCTATCAGAAATTCACCGAAAGGGACCTTCCATCGCCAAATTGATGAGAATTACGAGCCAATCCTTTTGGTGAGCCCAACTTAGCTCGCCAAAGCGATTTGGCGATTCGCCGACTTGATCGGCGAGTCTGTCTGTAGTAAATTTTCTATTCTTTGATATGAATATTTATTAACTTTTCTCAGATGTTTTGCATACATGGTGTGAACAAATCTAGATAGGCCACCCCAGAAAAAGGCACAGGGAATTACTATAAACGAAAGGGGATCAAATCCTCCAAAGACGAGAAGGCAAGAACTCCCACCGGGAGACAAAGGCAAAAGAAAGAAGCACACATATAAGATAATGGATGTTTACACCCGAGCTAATTTGTCTGAGCCGAAAGACGAGCAACCTTTTATTTCTCGAAGAGATGAGATCCAGGCTAGATCTCAACCTACGTCCACCAGAGTTCCCTCAGCTGCCACCCCTCATGCAATAGAATCAGTGCCAACTCGGACACCTCTTGTGACCCTTCTGCTTCCTGTCGTTCCTCCTCCCAGGCTTCTGAACAGATTAAAAGGTGATGGTTTACGAACCATCCTCGAGGAAAAGCTGATTTCTACAAATGGCTTGGAGGGGAAATATTCAAATGTGAGGGAGACCCTCCAATTCCACAGGTTCGAGCAGTTCACTAGGCCCCGAGGCCCCTATATTCCCTCTTGGGTCCGTGAGTTCTACATATCTTATGGTGATCTGGTTCCCAAGAGCAAGAAGAAGGCTAGTGAGTTCAAATCGGTAAAGGTGGTCACGGTCCGAGGCAAGGAGGTTGGGTGCAATAGTGAGTACATTAATGTTGTAATAGGTAGAGATCTGCACTCTACACACCCATATGATGGATTGCCTGTTGCTCAATCCTTTGATGATCTGAAGGGGTGGCTGGCACCTTTGATTTCTGATACCACCCCGAGGTGGATTGAGGCAGGCGCCCCTATTGAGAAGAGGAATTTGAGTATTGCTACCCATTTTTGGTTTGGCTTCATCAATAGCACTATTATGCCATCTCATAATGAGTCTGTCCTCTTCCATCCTAAGGCGGCATACCTAGGGTCCATCATATCCAGGAGGCGCATCGACCTGGGACTTCTTATTTTATTGGAGATGGCCGTGAGAGCCAAGCAGAGTCAGACCTCACTGCCGTTCCCAGTACTAATCACAGAACTATGCCGGCGAGCAAGAGTCCCCCGGAATGATACTAGGTATATTGAGATTACCCCTTCGTCCTCTACTGATATTCGGCGTATTGAGGCCGATTACACATGAGAGGAGGCTGACAGGAGGCGAGCAACTCCAACAGATACTTCTCCGGAGGTTGATGTTAATTCGTTACCTGCAGAGGCATCTTCTCCTACTCTGGCCTCCAGGCCTTCAGGTACTTCTGCCTCTTCTACTTCCTCTCAGGTTCTGGGCACCTCTACCTCCTCCCAACCTATCAAGATCACTCAGGCCATGATCCTGAAGATGGGATGCTTGGCCGAATCAACTCATGTGAGGGTAACCCGACTTGAGAGATCCATCCCAGGAATGATAGAGAATGCCATTCTAGATGCACTTACCTCCTTCAGACTTCTATCGATGAGTTAGCTGTGAGAGTCACATTTTGTGAGAGCAGACAGGGGGCGCATCCGAGGTGACATCTTTAAAAACCGAGGTAGCAGATTTGAGGTAAGACGTAGACTATTTGAAGTCTACTGACTTCACTTCATTGATTCAGGATGTAGCTGACGTGGATGCTCCTGAGACCTCAGGGATTCCTCCGGATACAACTGGTGATACACACCGGGACGAGCCTGTAGTTGAGGAGTCGGATGCTGAAATCGATGAGGAGCAGATTGGGGTACATGAGGAGAACATATTTAGAGATTTGCCAGATCTTGCAGGGATGGTTGTGCAGACATCACTGGCAGAGACCTACATGGTTGTCTCTAGTGGAGTTGTTGCTTATGAGGTGATTCTGGACACTGATTCCCAAGTCCAGACTGTTGCATCTGGTACTGAGGCCTAGACAGATGGAGAGACTGCGTAGACATGATCCCCTCTTTACCTCCCTCTCTGTCTTTTCTTTATTTTGACTTGTGGATATGTTTATTTGCATTTGAGGACAAATGTTTTTCATTTGTGGTGGGGTGAGGCCCACCTTTGTGCATATCTATTTTGTTTATCTATTTGGGCTTTGTGCTAAATTTGTGTTGTACTACTTTTTGTGGAAGGTTTGAGCTTATGGCTCCTTGTTTTGAATTGAAAATGATTTTTGACCCTTCCAAAAAATTGTTGCCACCTCTTGTATGTATTGAATGTGGTTATTCTCTTGCAAATATGAGTATCGGTTTTGATCAATACTGATGACTCAAATAGTGCTCATAATCGAACAAACATGAATGTGCAGCTACGATGAGGCCAAATGAAGTTGCATAGATAATATATAAACTCTTTGCATCTCGTTGTGACTAGACCAATTATCAAATCAAGTCTCCTGTGATGATCGTTGCACACTAGCGAAAGTGTGGTGTCTTGTTTGACTTTGGTGTTGATGCCTTGTGTGATGAGCTTACTGTGAACCATGCATGCTAACACCTAGAATTTTCCCCATTGGTCCGGTCGACTAAGTAAGGCTACCTCTTGATATGATCTTAGCCAATTTTGAAGAGTGTGAAACAATTTGACATATACCTCTTTTGTGACCTACCTTGTGAGCGTGTGTGAATCTCTCTTGAACACCCCTTGAGCGTTATCCTACTTTGGAAGAAATTTGAAGAAAATTTAACCTTCCTTAATCCACTACCTATAATCCTCTTGATTTGTGGTTGATTGAATAGCCAACTTAGGCCAAAAGCCTAAGTTGGGGTTGTGGTGAAAAGAGAAGGCAAGTCAAGAAGTGCAAGAAAAGGCTCCTTTAACCCATGGTTTTGAGAAAAATGGAACCCCTCCATATAGAAACAAAGGGAAAGAAAATAAAGAAAAAGAAAAAGAATGATTTTTTTTTGGAATAAAGCACAAAAGAAATGGGGTTTCCTAACAATCCATGGAAACTGAATAATGGGATGACTTATGAGCACTAAACAAAATGATGAAAGAAGAGGAAAGGAAGTGTTGTGAGCACCACATTTCATGAGGATGAAAGTCACTGAGCCTAGATGACCATACCTTTGCACTCAGCCCCATTACAAGCCTTGAGAAGACCTTTTTGATCTTGAGTGAGCTGAAACAATTGTCTATTGGAAAATATGAGCAAACCTATGGGTGAAAGCATGCATCGTGTTCTTCCTTGTGAGTGTGAGCGTTGCATTTGATTTCGGAACTTTAAATTGTGAACCATTGTGTGAATATGGAATCATTTTTCTTGTGTGAGGGCATTTGAACACTTTAGTTGAGCTTGAACTTGCATTTGAAGCAAGTATAGTGATCTTGAGATTCTTTGATAATGGTGTGTCACAACTTGATACTTTGAGTGCACATTTGATCATCGCATGAGTAAATTGAGTCTTATGTGTGCATTCATGATTGAGTCATGTGTAGCACTGTTCGAGACATCCTTTTTGAACTGCCAAACTTGAGTTTTACTTGAGGACAAGCAAAAGTTTAAGTTGGGGGTGTTGATGAGTCCACAATTTGGACTCATTTAGGGCGTTATTTTAATAGAATTAGTGTCCTCAAACACATATTTTGTCTCAATAACTGATGTAAATCCTTAAGTTTTAGGTATTTGGAGTTTAAGGCAAAGCATTGACACTACTTGGCAAAAAGGAAAAAAATGGATGAAAAGACGAAGAAAAGAAGGCATGAGGATCGCCTACTGCATTAGGCGAGTCGCCGAATGGCCTTAACCTCACCCAAAGTTCCAGTGTGCTGAGCCCTGAAGGAAAATATCAAGTTGGCGATGAAAGGGAGCAGTCAGCGTGTCACCGAACAGTTCCGCAAAGCAGTACTATATCGCCCAATGATCCAGAACGCGAAGATGCTGAAGGCAAAAGATGAAAGGTGATGAAGCAGACCAAAGGGCAGATCGCCGTGTTCATTGACGATCCCGACTAACTGCACTGAGTGATCCTTCGTAGAACAAATTTTCGAAAACTATAAATGCTCATTTAATTATGTAGCTTAGTATCAAGTTGTAAAGAATTATTACTGAGACTTAGAATATTTTCAGTTTTTTAGTTCTTAGAGTTTTTGGGAGACATTGTTCTTGAGCTTGAAGGTTTTGAAGGTTTTCAACTCCAAGAAATTGGAAGTGGGTATCCAAGAATCTTCATCCTAGACGTGTTTAAAGACATTTTCTATCGTACGCACTTGATGGAAACACTTGTTGGTATTGATTTCTATCTCTTTTTCATGTCTAGCTAAAACCCCAATTCTTGGGGTGTGATTTTGTGAATATGGGTTAAATTTCCTATTAGGTATTGCTTATTGTTAGTCTATTTGTTGTTTAAATGTGATTTCATTTAGTAATTGTTTTTTAACTTAATGGGATTGTAGTTGCAAATACGATTTCATCTTAGTGTTTTTGGCTTGCTCGAGAGAGAGGTTTTAAAACTAAGACTACCAAATCGATAGCCGGTGGTTATTGGGTCATCATGGGTTCAGCTCGAGAGAGTGAATCCTAGGCTTTTTCCCACACATTCAGCTCAAAAAAATGAATGGGCTAAGGCAGAGGTTGTGCTTAATTGCGGCAACTCGGTGTTTGAGAGAAACCGAGTTGATTTGGGGTAAGTTGCTCGAAAGAGAATTTACCCCCACTAAAGTCTAGCCTAGTTACAAATGTTCAACAATTGACTATCAATAGCATTTATCCGATTGTGTATTTTATCCCGTATTCCTATCACATCCCAAGAATCCCGTCTCTCTATATTCGCATCTTTGTATTTTCGTTGTTTTAGTTGTTCATCACTACAAACCCCCATTGATAATTGACATTCGTGTCAACCCCTTAATTTATTATGTTCTTACTCGATAATGTTTTAGCTATGGTTAAATCTAGCATATTCACGCTTAACTCTTAATTCTAAGAAACCGTTCCCTTGGGACTCGACCCCAACCCATTCGACTGGGTTATATTACTATTGTACGATCGTAGACACTTGAATTGGAAGTTGTGTCTTGATTACATAAACATCAGTAGACAAGGCATCTGCCAATTCATTATGAAACCTGGGGATGTCTCTAAACTCGATGGACCTAAACCTTTTGCTAAGATCTTCCACACATTGTCTTTATGGAAGAAGCTTGAGGTCTCGAGTTTTCTATTTGCCTTGAACTTGCCGAAAATGCAAATCAAAATCTCCCAACACAATCAATTCTTACACATCCAAATCTATTGCCCTATTTAGACCCATGATGCAAGCTTCATACTTTTCTATGTAATTTGTACAAAAGAAATGAAGTCGGGCTGTTGCTGGGTAATGCTACCATGTGGCCGATATGAGAATTTCCCCAATTCCTGTGCCTTTTATGTTGATTGCTCCATCAAAGTATAATTGGCAGGCCTGATTTTCGTCTGGATCTACTTCTTCAATTGAATTAATCTCTTCATCTAGAAAATATGTATCCAATGTTCATAGTCGTCATCGACTGGATTCTCTGCCAAGTGGTCGGCCAAAGCTTGAGCTTTCATTGCCGTTCGAGTGAAATATGTAATGTCAAATTTAGTGAGCAAGATTTTCCATTTCACGAGTCTGCCGGTTGGCATTGGCTTCTGAAAGATGTGCTTCAAAGGGTCCATCCTATATATGAGGTAAGTTGTGTAACACAAAAGGCAATGTCTTAACTTTTGAGCTACCCAAGTTAAAGCGCAACATGTCCTTTCCAAGAGTGTGTACTTGACCTCATAACTAGTGAATTTCTTGCTCAAGTAGTAGATAACTTGCTCCTTTCTGCCCGTGGAATCCTGCTGACCAAGAACACACCCAAAGGAATTATTTATCACTGAAAGATATAAAAAGACAGGCCTATCAGGTTTAGCTGGGACCAATACAGGAGGGTTGGATAGATACCCTTTGATTTTTTCAAAAGCTTGTTGAGAATCCTGTGTCCATCTGACAATAGCGTCCTTTTTTAAAAGTCTAAAAATGGGCTCAAAAGTGGTTGTGAGTTAAGCAATAAACCTGATGATGTAGTTCAACCTCCCAAGTAGACTCATGACTTCAGTCTTATTTTTGGGGGGTAGCAGTTCTTGAATGGCTTTTATTTTGGAAGGATCCAATTTTATTCCTCTTTAGCTAACAATAAAAACCAGAAGCTTCCTAAATGGAACTCCAAATGAACATTTTGCTAGATTAATCTTGAGATCATATCTTTGCACTCTTACAAAGAATATTCTCAGATCCTGCACGTGGTAAGCTTGTGTTTTAGACTTGACGATTACGTCATCAACGTATACTTCAATTTTTTTGTGCATCATGTCATGAAACATGGTGGTCATAGCCCTCATGTAAGTTACCCCAACATTTTAAAGACCAAATGGCATGACCCTGTAGGAATAGGTCCCCCATGGAGTTGTGAAAGCAATCTTCTCAGCGTCCTCTTCATCCATAAAGATTTGATGATACCCCGCGTAGCACTCCACAAAAGATTGAATTTCATGTTTGGCACAATTATCAACTAGAATGTGGCTTTTGTTCAAATTCCAATAGTCAACACAAACTCTTGTCTTTCCATCCTTTTTCGGCACAGGAACAATATTTGCCAGCCAAGTAGTGTAACGAATGACTTGGATCACATTTGCACTTAGTTGTTTCATGATTTCTTCCTTGATTTTTTCACTTACGTCCGGTTTGAAACTTCTTCTTTTCTGTTGGACGGGTGGAAAATCAGGATGAGTGGCAACTTATGAACCACTAAATAGACACTCAAACCCAACATGTCATCATCAGACCAAGCAAACACATCTTTTTATTCAAACATAGGTTGTATTATGGCATCCCTATTTTCTTGTTTGACTTGAAGGCTTATTTTTATTTCTTTGACTTCCTCAGTACTTCCCGAATTGATTGCCTCAGTTTCACTAAGATTAGGCTTAGGTTTGTCCTCAAACTGTTCCAATTCCCTATTAATTTCCCTAAATGCCTCTTGTTCATCATATTCAACCTCTTGACTGGCTAATTCAAGAATAAACAACTCTTTGAGATCTATGGGTGAATTTTGCATGCATGTCATGTTATCAAAGCCAGCATTTACAAAATTCAAAATTAGAGAATAAGAATTAGGGGAGGGGAAAATACAAAATTTTACTATGAAATTGAAAAGGGATAAAAGGGTTGACACTAATACAAAACACTTTCAAATATTAAGATCACAACCATGTCAACAAAATAAAATACAAAAGAGAAGCAAAAAAACTACCAAGATTACTTCCTTATGGGGAAAGGAGTGGCTTCCCAATTGTTTAGCTCAACAATTGAGCCCATGAGCTGCACATCGGCATAACTTGTACCTTCACCAACTTGTACCATGTTTACTTCACAAAACAACTTACTAAGATCCTGACAAACTTCTTCAATCTCGTCATCAATAAAGGATGCTTGAATTTTTGGACCATGAGGCTTGATAAAGGAATGAGAAATATAGGGAATCGATTGTGGCAGCACCCAATTAGTCCTTTTGTGGTACTTAGCCTTATCTCCATTTCTCTTGATATGTTTGTATTTGAGGCCAACTGTGTCTTGGTTTCCCAAAAAAGTAATGTGTAACATAATTCCTTGCGAACACGGTCCCAAACCTTTACAATGTTGATAACCATATTTGAGCATTGTCGTTGCTACTATTGAAGAAGGAAAAAAGAGACATGGTTGAATGGTGGTGTCTCCTTCTTTGAATCGATCGACTGATACAACCTCAATTGACTGATAAACAATGGAATTACATCCCTTTTTCGCCTCAATGTATGGAATGGATAAATCTCTATAAATAGACATATCATCTTCCCCATGCACAATGATTTTGTGATGCAAAGTTGATGGGACTGCCCGAGCCATGTGGATCCATGGCATTCTGATTAACGTTTCAAAGACACTTCATCCAATTCTAAGTGTCAATGATCGCTAGTCAATATAATAACCCAACTAAATGAGTTGGGGTCGATCCCACAAAGAGTAGCTTTTCCTTCGAATTCAATTATAGAAGTATGACAACAAACTCTTCAACTTAACACTTACTACACCTTTTTGGTTTAAACTTCAAATTTCAGGCTATAATTATCAATCCAATTCAACACTTAACACAAAACGATCAAATAGTGAGGTAACACTTGGGGAATTGGCCAACCAATTATTGAATTCAACTTAGTGGATGAACATTGATGCTCACAATAGGATAAACTGTTGTGAGTAGGTAGGACTATATGTAAAGCAATTTTCTCTCGAACAATTATCTTATCTTTGTCAAATTCTCTCGAACTTCAACACTAGATAGAAGATGCCCAGCCCTCGTCCTCATTAAATCCACTCTCTAGAGCTAGATACAAATAATATATTCCATGTTTCACTTTCTCAAGCTGAAATCATGGAGACCCACTACTAAGGATGCTGAATTTGCGACTTTGGTTCTGCACTTCTCTCTCAAGCAAGCACAAAACACTGAACTTGATACACTAATCATGCAAAACGACCTCTAAACGCAGTAGCAAATTAGACCCACTTCAAATTAACACCATTATTTGCAAATCAATGATACCCACTTAGTAAAACTGAACAATTGGTCACATAGTTAAAACCCCAAGAAGAGGGTTTTAGCCAATCATAGTAAAAAGAGGAAAATCAACATCCATCATGTCTTCCATAGCTGGGTGGGTACAAATGAAAATTTAAAGTTAAAATCAACTAAGAATCTCCTCTATTACAAAATCTCCAAGAAAATATTGCTAAAATCGCTAGGAAATTGCCTCTAGCAATGGTCTTTCTCTTAATATTTTGTTCTTCGCATTTTGAATGCTTTCTCTCTCTAGCAAAAGACAATTTAAACAAGTCTGATGTGTGACTGTTTAAGACCAATCGGCGAGGTAAGTTGGGCTTTGCCGACAGTTCTGTGACTCGCCAATTGTCCTTCCTCTCGCCTTCATTTTTAAATTCTTCTTTGTCCAGCTACTATAATTTTAGGCGATCCAGATCTGGATCGCCAGATGATTTCGCGAGTCACCCTTTCTTTTTTTATCTCGCCCATCAGCACTTGTTTGAATCTCCATCAACACTTTTGGTGACCTGGTCATCCCTCGCTGAATCTATCGGCGAAACGCTGAATGGAACTGCTGCTCGCCGAAGTTACCCCCAGTTCATCTCAACCATTCTGTAACTTTAGGCGGTAGAGTGGCAACTTGGAGATTGGCCGGGTGACATCGGCAATCACCAGCCCTTCATTTTTTCATTACTTTAGAGCACTTCGTTCCTTTTTGCACGTTAGTGTTCATGCTTTGTTCCTAGATCCAAATACCTGGAAATCAAGGATTTTACATCAATTATTGGCACAAAATAAGCATTTGAGGACACAAAATCTATCCAAATAATGCCCTAAATGAGTCCAAATCGCGGACTCATCAACACCCCCAACTTAAACTTTTGCTTGTCCTCAAGCAAAACTCAAGTTCGGCAGTTCAAAAGGGATGTCTCAAACAGTGCTCTATAAGACTCAATTGTGCACTCAAAGATTCAAGTTCTGACTCACCATTATCAAAGATTCTTAAGTTCACCATACTTGCTTCAAATGCAAGTTCAAGCTCAACAAAGGTACTCAAATGCCCTCACACAAAGAATGATTCCATAATCACACACAATGGTTCAACAATTAATAGCTCCAGAATCACAATCAACACTCACACTCACAAAGATGAACACAATGCATGATTCCACCCATAGGTTTGCCTTTATTTTCCAACCACCAATTGTTTTAGCTCACTCAAGATCAAAAAGGTCTTTTCAAGCCTTGTAACGGGGCTGAGTGCAAAGGTATGGTCATTTAGGCTCAATGGTTGTAATACTTATGAAATGTAGTACGAAAAATTCTTTCTTCCCTTTTCTTCATCATTTTTCACTAATGCTCAAAAGTCACCCCATTATTCACTTCCCATGGACTGTTGGACACCCCATTTCTCTTTGCATTTTCACAACTTTATTCCACTACTTTTTCATTCTTTTCTTCTTTTTCTCTTTTCTCTTTTTTTTGTATGGAGGGGTTCAATCTTTTTCACAATCATGGATCAAGGGGGACTTCTTTACATTTCTTGATATACCTTCTCTTTTCACCACACTCCTAAATTAGGCTTTTGGCCTATGTTGGCTATTCAAACAAACCACAAATCATGAGGATAATGGATAATGGATAAAGAAAGGTCACAATTTCATCAAGTTTCTTCCAAGAAATGGCTAAGGCTCAAAGGGTGTTCAAGCAAAGTTCACACACTCACAAGGTTGGCCACAAAAGTGGTATAATGTCGAATTGTTTCACACTCTTCAAAGTTGCCTAAGATCATCTCAAGAGCTTGCATCACTTAGTCAACCGGACCAATGGGGCAAATTGTAGGTGTCATCACACATGGTTCACGGTAAGCTCATCACACAAGGCATTGGCACCAATATCAAACAAGACTCCACACTTTCGCTAGTGTGCAATGTTCATCACAAGAGACTCAGTTTGATAATTTGCTAGTCACAACGAGATGCAAAAAGTTCACATATTGCCTATGCAACTTCATTTGGGCTCATCGTAGCCGCACATTTATTTTTGTTCGATTATGAGCACTATTTAAGTCATCGATATTGATCAAGACCGATACTCAAACTTGCAAGAGAACAACTACAATTAAACGCAATCCAGAGGGTCCAAGAACACAGAGGAATTCAGTGGCCAAGTGCCACCCCCATCAAAAGCATTCAAGATTTTCCCCAATGTGATTAGAGAATGGACAGTACCGCAAATAAAACAAAAAGGAAAATAAAATAATAACAGAAAACTAGCAAATAAAGAAACAATTATAGTATGTAAACATGCAGGCAAGATAACAAGGAATCTTCAATAAGAGCCCAATATACGAGATAGTGAACCAGCCACAGAATGATTCGGCCATGTGCTCAAGGGGCGGCATCTCCCTCTTATTTCCAGTGTGTGACACTCTTAGAATGGGCAAGTCGGCAAAGATGCAGAAGGTCGCCAAACAGATCGATGAATTGCATAATGGACTTGGAACAACGCCGAACAATCACTGCGTTACGCTGCCAGCGCTGAAGTAGAAAGGATGAGAAAAATTGGGTCGCCTAAGCACATTAGTGATTCGCCAAGTAATACAGGTCTCTCACTGAATATTCCAGAATCTCAGCCCCTTCTTTGCGATCCATAAGGCAGGCTACGTTGTACACGCCAAACGGCTTCGGCAAATCGCCGATAGAATCTTCTTCTCACACAATATCCTTCACCTGCAAAATAAACACACATTATTTAAAACACTAATACTTGGGTTGCCTCCCAAGAAGCGCCTCATTTAACATCGTGGCACGACGTGGAAATGATGTCAAGCATCTTCCAAGTACACCACCACAATCAAAGAGATCTCTTGGCACTTGCCAAAGTATAACTTCAAACGTTGCCCATTCACCTTAAAAGCAGGTCCTTCTTGACCTTTAACTTCGATGGCACCATTTGTGAACACTCGTGTCACTGTAAATGGTCCTTACCATTTGGACTTGAGCTTTCCTAGAAATAGTCGAAGTCGAGAGTTGTATAGTAACACCCAATCTACCACTCTGAACTCCCTCCTAAGGATGTCAGTATCATGCCATTTCTTCATCTTTTCCTTGTAAAGGGCTGAGCTTTCATAAGCTTTGAACATGAATTCGTCCAACTCATTTAACTGTTGTATTCTCTCTTTTGAAGCCTTTGTCCAGTCTAGATTTAGAGCCTGCAATGCCCACAACGCTTTGTGTTCCAATTCAACAGGTAGATGGCAAGATTTACCAAAAACTAGTTGATACTGAGATATACCGATTGTTATTTTGTATGCGGTACGATACGCCCATAGTGCGTCATCAAGCTTTTGAGACCAATCACTTCTATTAGCATTCACTGTCTTGGCCAATATGCTTTTGATCTCACTATTTGACACTCAACTTGGCCACTTGTTTGGGGTGATATGGAGTTGCTACTTTTTGTTTCACTCTATACTTACTCAATGCGGCTGAGAACCACTTATTGCAAAAGTGGGATCCACCATCACCAATGATAGCTCAAGGAGTACCAAATCTGGCAAAGATGTAGCGTTTCAGGAATTGAACCACACTTTTCACTCCATTATTCGGAAGTGCAACAACTTCCACCCATTTAGAAACATAATCTACAGCCACCAAAACATACTTATTACCAAACGAACTCACAAATGGACCCATGAAATATATTCCCCAAACATCAAATATTTCAACTTCTAAAATAGGAGTAAGAGGTAACTCATGTCTTTTGGACACTCCACCTTGCTTTTGACACTGAGTGCACTTCTTAACAAATTCATGCGCATCTTTGTAGAGGGATGGCCAGTAGTAGCCACTTTGGAGAACTTTAGCAGTTGTATGCACACCACTATGATGACCCCCAACCGATGAAGCATGACAAGCATGGAGAATTTCTATGGCTTCTTCTTCCGGAATACACCTTCTAATGATATGGTCTGCACAGTCTCTGAATAAATATGTATCATCCCAAAAGTAATTTTTAACATCGAACATGAACCTCTTTTGTTGGAAGAAGTTTAGTTCATCCGGCATTAATCCACACACTACGTAATTGGCAAAATCAGCATACCAAGAAGGTTGTTTGACAGTTACCGTGAACACTTGTTCATCGAGAAAAGAATCATTTATGTCAATGTCAAGCTCATCATTCTCCTTGCCTTCTAATCTTGATAAGTGGCCAGCCACCTAATTTTTACAACCTCTCATATCTTTGACCTCAAAGTTGAATTCTTGCAATAGTAGCACCCACATTATCGATCTTGGCTTGGAATCCTTCTTTGCCATTATGTAACGTAGTGCAGCATGATCAGTGTGAACAACCACTTTAGTACCTAAAAAGTATGCTCGAAATTTCTCAAACGCATAGACTACCGCAAGCAACTCTTGTTTAGTAACGGTATAGTTACATTGAGCACTGTTTAGAGTCTTGCTTGCATAGTAAATTAGGTGAAATAGGTTGTTACATTTTTTCCCCAGCGCCACACCCGATGCCGTTCCACTTGAATCACACATTACTTCGAAAGATTTTGACCAATTAGGACTAATGATGACAGGGGTGGATACAAATTTCTCCATCAAACACCTAAAAGCCACCATACAAGCATCATCAAATTGGAATTTCACCTCTTTATCTAAGAGTTTCCATATAGGATGTGCAATCTTTGAAAAGTCTTTGATGAACCTCCAGTAAAAATCTGCATGTCCCAAGAAACTACGAACCTCCTTTATCGAAATTAGTGGTGGTAATTTCTCAATCACTTCAATCTTCACTTTATCAACCTCCATCCCCTTTTGCGACACTTTGTGACCAACTACTATACCTTCTTTAACCATGAAATGACCTTTTTCCCAACTGAGGACCAAGTTTGTCTCCACACATCTTTGGAGAACTTGTCCTAAGTGCTCTAAACACGCCTCAAAGGTGTCACCCACAACCGAGAAGTCATCCATAAATACCTATATTGAGTCCTCCACCATGTCAGCAAAAAAAGATAGCATGCAACATTGGAATGTTGCCAGAGCATAGCATAACCCGAATGACATCCTTTTAAAGGCAAAAGTCCCATAAGGGCATGTGAAGGTGGTTTTCTCTTGGTCTTCCGGAGAAATGGAGATTTGGTTGTAACCAGAATACCCATCCAAAAATCAATACCAACCTCTCTCTGAGAGTCGATCAAGCATTTGATCCATGAAAGGCATGGGAAAATGATCTTTTTTAGTCCATGAATTTAACTTTTGGTAGTCTATGTATACTCTCGATCCGGTCACCGATCTCATAGATACAAGCTCCCTATTTTCATTTGGAACCACTGTGATACCTCCCTTTTTTGGTACACATTGTACCGGGCTTACCCATTTGCTATCTGCAAGAGGGTAGATCACACCTGCATCTAACCACTTTATTATCTCCTTTTTCACTACCTCTTGCATCAGTGGGTTCAATTTCCGTTGATGTCCAACGCTCAGTTTACACTCACTATCAAGCTGAATTTTGTGAGTGCAAATACAGGTATGAATGCCTACTCTGTCAGCGATTGTCTAACCTATAGCCTTGATATACCTTCTCAACACCTCAAGGAGCAATTTTACTTGCCATTCAAGCAAGTCAGCTGCAATAATTACCGATAAGGTGTTATTTGCCCCCAAGAAGGCATATCGGAGATGGGAGGGAAGTACTTTCAACTCCAAATTTGGTGGTTCTTTTGTTGATGGCTTTGCGGGAGGACTCTCTCCATTCTTTAGATCGATGTCCAACTTCAATGGAGTCTTTGATTACCCCCCCCCCCCAAACCTGAAAGAGCAGCTACAACCTCTTCATAGCCTTGAATTTTGAATTCATCATAGTTAGCAAGCATAGCTTCAAGTAGTTCACTCATACACATCAAATAGCTCACACTAGCCACCGTCTCATCAATAGCATCAAATGTGGAGACCACATGAATATCACTTGGGTGTTTCATTGACTTACAAACATTGAAGGTCACTTCATATTCATTCACCCAAAACTTCAATTCTCCACTTTCAACATACACCAATTCTCTCGCGGTTCCTAAGAATGGCCTTCCCAAAATGATGGAAATTTCAGCATCTATTTCACAATCGAGAATGATAAAATCAGCTAGGAAAATTAATCGATCAACCTTTTCCAAGATGTCATATAGTATCCCCACGGGATGTTTAATTAATCGGTCAGCCATCAAGAGTCTCATTGTTGTGGCTTTCGGTTCCCCAACTCAAGTTGTTTATAGATCGCATATGACATTAGGTTGATGCTTGCTCCCAAATTACATAGGGCTTTAGCAAATTGAAGCATGCCAATGGTGAAAGGGATGGTAAATGCTATGGGATCTTCTATCTTTTTTTATCAGCTCCTTAGTAATGATTGCACTACAACTATGACAAACTTCAATTGTCTCAAAATCCAAGCTCCGCTTCTTTGTGACTAACTCCTTCATAAACTTGGAATAACCTGGTATTTCCAACAATGCTTCCACAAGGGGGAGATTAATTGATAATGTCTTGAACACCGATAAGAACTTCTTGAATTTCTCATCCTCATTCTTCTTCTTTAGACGTTGGGGAAATAGGGGAGATATTTTGGGTAAAGGCTGCATAACTTTTGGGATTGGAATATGTTGCTCCATTTCTCTCTGTGGTTCTTTGGCAATGCTTTGATGAATAGGTGACTCTTCTTCCTCCATGCCTTTATCTTGTTCATGCGTTTGAGCTTCTTCATTACCCATCACATTACCTATTGCTACCTTTCCACTACGAGTAACCACAACCAGCCCTATATCCTCATCTTCCATTGTCATCTTTGGTTTCAATTGTGCTAAAAGTAAACTAAACTGACCTTCAAGTATCTTGATGGCATCTGCATGAGAGTTCACTTTACTGTTCAATGATGAAAAGTCATCTTTCATCCCCTTCAACAATTCATCCGAACCTTCAACTTTATCAAGTATGTGTGACAACAAATCATTCACCTGGGGACTGCTTGCACTCCCTTTCGATTTAGGGCTCTCACTTGAGTGAGTGTGGTTCTCTTCATGGCCATCTTCCCTTCTCCAATAATCACTTTGCTCAGCCCAATCTTGATAGTATCTCATTTGCTCTTCCCCGTGTGATAGTTCCAACCTTGATTCCCACCTCGCTGCAAATAGCATGGGTGGAAATCCTCCTCGTATCTCTTAGAGTTCCAACCTTGATTCTCGCTCGGCTTTGAATAACTTGAGGAAGAACCCTCCTCAACTCTAAACACTCCACTTACCCTCTTTGGTTTTTCCAAATTCTTCATCATATGCTCCTGTAAAAGCTCCATTTGGGTCAACATTTTCTTTATGTTTGCATCCCTTTCTCTTTCCTTATCATGTTGTTCCTCTGTCATTCTAAAACAAAAAGGAGAGACTTGACCCTCATGAGTGTACCAAGCTTGATTTATTTTCGTCATGTCGTCAAGAAGAAAAGAAGGCACCTCAAATGATTGTAACATTATTCCCTCTCGTACCAATTGATCAGCCACGCCTTTATTAACCGAATCAAGACTCCAGTAAAAATATTGGAGTAGCAAATCGTTTGGTAGCCCATGAGTTGGGCATTTAAGTAGGAGTTTCTTAATCCTCACCCACCTTTCATGGATGGGTTCCCCCTCCCATCGCTTGAAATCTTGAATATTGACTCTAAGTTTCATCATCCTTGATGGAGGAAAGAACCTTGTAATGAATACAATAATCAGCTCCACCCATGATGTGATGGAATTGTTTGGTAACTTGGCTAACCACTTGTTGGCCTTCCCCGTTGAGGATAGTGGAAATAACCGGAGCCAAATTGACTCTTGTGACATATTCTTGAATGAAAACGGGTTGCACACCTCTATAAAAGTATGTAAATGCTTGATTTCACATATCAGGACACTTCATCCAATACTAAGTGCCAAGGATCGTTAGTCAGTAATATAACCCAACTAAATGAGTTGGGGTTGAATCACACAGGGAGTGATACGTGTTTGAGAATCAAGAGCAAAGTACAAATATGTTCAAGTCAATCAGGTAATAGATATTTACGAATAAAAATATAATTCAAATTAAGGGGTGACACAAGTTTTAAAAAAGGGGGTTTGGTTTTAACTATCAGCTACAACAACAACAAATAACACGAATTAACAAGTAATGAGACGGGTTATTGGGATATGATTGGATTATAGGCTAAGTAGACAAATGGGTAATTGCAATTGTTAGTAAATAGTTGTAAATTAGTGAATAATCTAGACTTTAGTGGGGATAAACTTTCTCTCGAATAATTTACCCCAAATCAATTCAATAATCTTGGTTTTAAAATCTCTCTCTCGAGCAAGCCAAAAAACACGAAGGTAGAACTGCATTTGCAACTACAATCCTTTAATTTTAACCACAATTTATGATTGAAATCACTTCTAAACAACATTTAAACTAACAATTAGCAATACCTTAAAGCTAAATCAACCCATAATCACACCTAAGAATTGTGGTTTTAGCTAGACATCATAAAAAAAAGATAAAAATCGTTACCAAATTGTGCTTCCATCAACTTGGTAAGATTAATTTCATCTTTACAAAGGTCCAAATTGAAGAATCTCAAAGACCCACTTCCAATTTCTCAAAAATTGAAAACTTCAATTCTTCAAAGCAAAGGAAAACTTAGTCTCAAAACTCAGAAAATCTATATTATGAAAACTGATTCACTAAAAAATTCATACTAATAATAATGTTTGAAAATGTATTATAATCACCAAAAATATGTTGCGAAGGACCATTCGGCACAGTAAGTCAGGATCACCGATCAACTCGGCGATCCACCCTTTGGTCAGTTCCATCGCATGTTTTCTTTGACCTTCAACATCCTCAAGTTCTATAACTTTGGGCACACTGGAACTTTAGGCGAGGTAATAGCCACTCGGTGACTCGCCCAATGGATTAGGAGATCAACAGACCTTCTTTTCTTCGTTCTTTCAGCTGCCTTGTTCCTTTTTTCCCATTAGTATCCATGCTTTGTTCCTCAATACAAATACCTGGAAAACAAGGATTTTACATCAGTTATTCGCACAAAATAAGCATTTGATGACACTAAATCTATCCAAATAAAACCCTAAATGAGTCCAAATCGTGGACTCATCAACACCCCCAACTTAAACTTTTGCTTGTCCTCAAGTAAAACTCAATTTCAGTAGTTCAAAAAGGATGTCTCAAACAGTGCTACAAAAGACTCAATCATAAATGCACACAAAAAGACTCAACTTACTCATGCAAGGATCAATTGTGCATGCAAAGATTCAAGTTCTGACTCACCACTATCAAAGATTCTCAAGTTCACAATACTTGCTTCAAATGCAAGTTCAAGCTCAACAAAGGTTCTCAAATGGCCTCACACAAAGAATGATTCCATACTCACACACAATGGTTCAACAACTTATAGCTCCGGAATGACAATCAACACTCACACTCAAAAAGATAAACACAATGCATGACTTCACCCATAGGTTCGCTCTTATTTTCCAACCAACAATTGTTTCAGCTCACTCAAGATCAAAAATGTCTTTTCAAGACTTGTAACGGGGCTGAGTGCAAAGGTATGGTCATTTAGGCTCAATGGTTGTAATCCTCATGAAATGTAGAATGAACAATTCTTTCTTCCCCTTTCTTCATCATTTTTCGCTCATGTTCAAAAGTCACTTCATTATTCACTTTCCATGAACTGTTGGACACCCCATTTCTTTTTGCATTTTCACAACTTTATTCCACAACTTTTCCATTTTATTTTTTTTCATTTTTATTTTTTATTTTTTTATTGTACGGATGGGGCTCTATCTTTCTCAAAACCATGGGTCAACAGGGACTTCTTTGCCTTTCTTGATTTACCTTTTATTTTTACCACACCCCCGACTTAGGCTTTTGGCCTAAGTTGGCTATTCAAACAAACCACAAATCATGAGGATTATGGATAATGGATAAAGAAAGGTCAAAATTTCATCAAGTTTCTTCCAAGAAAAGGTTAAGGCTCAAAAGGTGTTCAAGAAAAGTTCACACAATCACAAGGTAGGTAATCAACAAGAAAAGAATTATCAACATAGATTTAGTGTGATACTATCTAATAGGCTAGTGTCGATTGGTGCGAAGTAATAACTAAGCCAAACATCGATTATGATGTCTAATATGAGGTAAAGGTAAGGGTTAGTAAATTAT
>JAJOOS010022411.1:0-19261 GCA_029582725.1 Solanum chiquidenum | reverse complement strand
AGTATGTGTTGCTGTGAAATAACTCTCTTCAGATACATCACTGCTGAGTGATGGGCATATCATGGAACGATTGGTTTACTGTCCCAAGCCTCTCTTACTTCGACCAAATCCGGACGGTATCTCTTAGCTAGAACTTCTACTTGATCAGCAAATGACTTGTTTCCAAGTTGACCTATGTGAAGAATCATTTGGTTCCATCTCTTTCGACATATCTCTCCAGGCCTGTGGTCAAGAAGATTGTCCCAGTCCACATCTTCTATGCAGCTTGCATCCAGCTCAAAAAGTGCATCAACTAGGCGATAGTCATCAGCATCCGCCCATTCACCTTTGGCTACCATGGGTGATGTTAATTGATCATACCATTTCAAGCAGCAGTTTGCATCAGTTCTAGTGGACAAGTTTTCACTTATTGCACCCCATGCAATATTATCCCGTAGCATCCCATGCTTAGATTTCTTCTCTTCAGAAAGTTTCAGTCTCAGATCGGTGTTTACTAAATCAAACAAATTCTGATACTCCTCCTGAGTCCATTGTCCTTTATTCTGATTGGGCAGTTTTAGCCTTCGCCATGTATCCTTCACATGCCACCGATGTTTTCCAAGTTCATCAGCTAAGACCCTCCAATTGTTCCCATGCTCTTTCTGGAACTTCCGTACCATCTCATACTCTTCTTCAGTCCATTTACGTGATTCACTCCTTCGAAACAGGATCTGTGCACGAGAATAAAATGCCTTAGAAGGTCTGTATGGTAGAGCACTCCCTATTTCTTTCCAGCAACCCTTAATTTCAGGATAAGATCTAGAATTTAAAACCTTTTTCAGCCCTTCTTCGCCTAAGTTATGTACCTCTATGTATTTATGAACAGCCTCTTTGATAATTTCATCTTCTAACTTTGAGAATCTCTTGCCATGCACTAAATTTTCTTCCTCGATCTCATGCTTCTCATCACTTGAATCATTCAATGAAGGGAAAATCTGAACCTGACCAGAAAATCTCACTCTCTTTTCACTCTTCTCATGTGTAGGATCTTCAGAGCTGTGTCCTAATTTTACCCTTTTTCTCTTTTTGATTTTACCTTTGTCTGTTTTGGTTTTATCTTCCATCTCTATAGGTGAAGAAATATCACCTTCATTGACTTCAGCAGCCGCATCTTCCTGTATATCCTTAGTATCACGCATTTTCTCCAGCCCATCCCCGCAGCTTTTCTTCAATTTCCTACTTTTATTCCCTTCAACAATTCTCGAAGCAACCTCATCGCTGTCTTCACTAAACTTCCCAGAACGTTTTCCATGTTTTCTTTCTTTCTTTCTCATGATGTCAGAGTCATCACTCTTAGCTTTAATATCAGTGTTTGTCACTTCTACACCATTGATAGTCTTAATGTTTTTCTTGGATTTCTTCTTCCTTCTAATCACGTCCACAACGTCTCCACCAGAGACCTCATCAAGGGTCTCAACTACCTTGTCATTGTCCCGCATTTCAGTTGCACTAGTTTTGGTGTCTAAAGGCTCATTCAAGCAGCTTTGCTTCAGCTTATTCTTTTTCTTTTTCTCAACACATTTCACAACATCTTCATCACTGACTTTGTTGGGTTTTCCAGAATGTTTTCCACCTTCTCTTTTTTTCTTTCTCTTAATGTCACACTCATCACTCTCTCCTCCAAGACCACTGGTGGCAGCATTCTTCTTGCTTTTCTTGGATTTCTTCTCCAGCTTACGAAGCATACCCTCCTTCTCATCTCCTTGGACCATGACTCTTTCGGATTTATCAATTATGTCTTCTGCAAAGCACCAAAGTGGTTTCTCTGCCAAAACAGAACAAGAAAAAGAAAAGCACGGTCACAATACAAAGTATACTGCAATCCCCTACTGAGACTACCCAGAAAATATTGACAAACTATCACTGATCACTCCTTTACTTTATTATTTGGAAAATTTCAGCCCATTCTCTTTTGTAATTGTTAGCACAATATTATCTTTTTTCATAATATGATTATGTCGGGTACTTCTTTACGAAGAAAAATAAAGATGGTCAATTCTCTTAAAATTAAGCTCTTTGTGAAATTACTAGCTACTACCTCGGAGATGTAGCGGTAAGCAGTGGCGGAGCCAGAACTTCGACTAAGGGGTGTCAAAATATAAAGAAGTAAAATCGCGTAGAAGTCGAGGAGTGTCAATATGTTATATATATGCATAAAAATATTTTTTACTCCTAACTACACAGTGTAATTTTTCGACGAAGGGGTGTCGGTCGACACCCCTCAACTACATGTGGCTCCGCCACTGGCGGTAAGGCCGGCAACTCTACCCTCCCCAGACCCCACTTTGTGGAATTTCACTGAGGTTTGTTGTTCTTGTTGTTGAGAAATTACTAGCCAGAAGAAATAAGAAGACGACCTTGAAGAGAGTAAAAATGAAGACAAACCAGAGGAAGAAGCATTGTGGTTCTAATTTTTTTAATTGTAAACTCAAATAAAATTTGAATATCATTACAAACTGAATCAAGAACATTAAAACTTTTTTCTATACGTGTCCTATATCATATACTGCATTAGAGAATACTGGACTGAAACTAACTGGAGTGAATCCGCTCCCATTAACGAAAACATACTTTGTATTCCGTTATTTAAACATTGCTCTTTATTGGTAATGCAAGAAATCATAAGCATATTAGACGTTAATTCAGTAGAGAAAGGCACAAACAGTAATTTGATTCTATCAGAACAGAATAGAACTAGCTAACTGCTAGAGGCACAACAAGTTATCAGACTAACAATTGAAACTTGCAGGATCCAACACACAACAGTTTGCATTTTTTGAAGAGTCACACACCGACATAGCTGACAAGTAAGTTCCAATGGAGAAAACTCATTTCAGGATTCACAACAGATTAAAAGCAGATTCTCCTTCCAACTAAGTTCTAATCCCTAAAGCTGAGAAGTTTATACATCCCGGTGAGTTCCTTACAAGGGCGGCGCAACCCTAGGCCCCAAAAAATAAGGGCCTCCAAAGAACCAAAAAAACCCCAAATTCAGGTACGAAAACATACTGAAGATGCACAAAAAAGAAACAAATTTCAATAACAGGCAAGATTAAACGAAGAATCAAAAGCAGATGAAGGAGATACATACATAAAAGAGACGCCCAGATCTGATGAAACAAAATATCCAAGTAGAATAAAAAAAATTAGGCCGAGAGAATAAGAGAGCTCAAAGAGTTCAACGGCTCAAGTCGGCGGCGACGGACGAGACAGTCATGGAGCAAACGTTAAGGCTGGGCATTGAAGTTGAGGAAAAAGCCGAGTACAGTCCTCAAGGTTTTATTTTTTTCAAAATTGGTTGGAGGTATATACAAGGGACTAGTGAGAGTATTTTTATCTTGTTTGATATTATTATAATATTATATATATAGTAAAAAAATTAATTGAACAAAAAAGAACAATTATTCATAGGACACTTTTGGTTAAAATTTTCAAACTTTTTTTGTAGATATTAATTGAACTTTTATCATCATAAATATTCTAAAGAATTTTCTATAAACTAAGCAAGTTTACTTTATTATTAATTAAAGAGAAATTCATCTGTGTATGAAAATAATCGCATCATATAGTATTTTGTGTATAAATTTTAAATTATTAATTTAATTTAATTTTAAAAATTAATTTAATTAACTTTTGACATCGTGTCAAGTATTTTAAACAAAAGAAGTACCATTAGATATTTTTAATTTTTAATATAAAATTTTGTATCATACTTTGAGAATTGATTGAATTTTGTGTCAAGTAATAATGTCGCAATGGGCATATCCTATCAATCACATGTAACCAATAATGATTTCATTTGAGTAAGTTCTCAATTAAAAAGAAAAGAACCCACAAATAATTTACATTGTTAAATACTTTTAAAATATATAAAAAAAAATATTAAATCTTAGTCCTAATTGTTTCAAAGTACTAAAGTTAATCAACTCAATATTGAAAATGTTTAAACGGATTATAATTATTATCTTTGTCCATTTTTTATTGTCATGTTTTTTTTTTAGAGTCAAACGATAAGAACTTTGACCAACATTTTATGATGTGTTTTTTCATCATATTGATATGCAATGCAATTTATAGTACTTTTCGTATATTTTTTTTGGATATTAATTTTTTTGTTTAAAAACATCGAGTTAATGTAATCTAATTTAACTTTGAAAATTAGTCAAATTAATTTTTGAAAAGCATAACATGACAATTAAAAGTAGACGAAGGTGTATAAAAACATATACTATAATTTAACTCTTCAAATAACAATAATACTAAAAATTTCAAAAAAGAAAGTAAAATTTTTAATATTGAAATACTTCTGCTAGAATTCTAAATGAATTTTTTTTTGTGGCCAAACGCCTTATAAGTTTTTTTTTTTCTTCATTTCCCCGATGGGCTAAGGATAATTGAATTGCTTCTGAACTAGTTTCTTCACCATCTCCGGTCTCCAGACGATCTACAGAGACGATCGAGGCTCATTTGGTGGTGATACTATGGTACTTTTATCTTCTGTTTCAATATTCTTCTTGGTGATTTACAAGTTGTTAGGTCAATGGATTAGACTGATTTCATTATAGATTGTTATTCTCCATTATCATCATTAGCGATTCTTATTCAATTCACTGATTTACGGAATTTTAGCTACGGGATTTGGTAGTTATTACCTTATCCACTATAATTTGAATTTCTATTCAGTTCATTATTTGTATCAGGAGATTTGGTTTTGTAGTCTTTTACAAACTTGTTTTTAGTTTTATATCCGAGATCTTCATTTTTCGACATTAAGATATCTTCATTATTAGCTTTAAGAATTAGCAATTGTTCCATCGTGTGGCGGATAAAGTGAAAAGAGAATTACGAGTTCTCAAGTTCAAATTCTGCCCTGGACAAAAATAGCTAAGCCTTAGTGGATAAAATTACTCGCTCCATGTTGCTGGCATTGTTGTCCTCCATTATTGTTATTTTACCCGTTCATAATGTGATGGGTGAATTTATATTTGCATTTTGATATGAAGGGTTTTTTCCTAGGGAAAGCAATACTCACTACACTAGTTGAATTTACACAAACTAAAAATGTTATGTGCATTATATATAATGGTGAACAACTTTATATGTGTTATTTTTCTTCCTAATAATCATGGTGTTTGAGTTAGCTTGCACGCACTTCGACTAATTTCACACCATACGTGATACCCTCGGTCTATCAAGACTAGGATAGATGGGAAAAAATCACCTAGTATTTTTACCTACGTTGGTATTTGAACTTGAGACCTCATGATTCTTAACCCACTTCATTGACCAATAGTCTATTATTCAAGTTCCAAAATAAATATTTTGATGTGTTGATGTAGGATTAGCTGATTCCAGAGTAGAGGAAATAGGAAAGGAGAGGAAAACAGCATCATGGTTCTATGCTTAATTACGGCCAGCTCAACTTTCTATCTGCAGCCTGGACGTTCAAGATATCTTCAGAAATGTATGAGAATCCAGAATTGTGGGAGATATCTCATGAAGCATGTTGATATTACAAGGCAAAAGATTATCCCTTCTGCTAGGGTAGATACAGTTGGTTTGGAGGTTTTTGTAGTTTCAGACTTGCATACAGAATACGAGGAGAACATGGCATGGTTAAAGGGTTTACCAAAAAAGGGGAAAAAAAAGGAAGTTCTTCTCGTTGCAGGTGATGTTGCGGAGACTTATGAGAAGTTTGTGTTAACTATGTCCCTCTTGAAGGCTAGTTTTGAGCACGTGTTCTTTGTGCCCGGAAACCACGACCTTTGGCTCCGTAGGGAGAAAGAGAATTATGTAAGCAGTCTTTCTTCATATTGTTCCATGAAGATATTATTTGCAGAATTTAGTTCAATAGCAATGCGTAGAATTGCATCATATGTCACTAGTTCTTGTTGCTATTTTACATTAATATGTCATGGTGCCTCGTTAAAATGATTTTGTGACATTATGGGATCTTGTCACTTATGGGAACTTTAAGCTGAGGGGAAATTCTCCTTTTGAAGCATTTATAGCTGCATTTTTTGATGCATGCCCCTTTCTCAATCAACAACATTGCCTTTTAGACAGTCTTATTAAGTTTAGGTCTCAACAACTTTGTCCATGCAGTAAAAAGTTAACACTTAAGAATGAATATTGGTGGTGTTTCCTCTCCTCTTCTCCCCTTTTCCCTCTTCTGTTTGCACTGAAGCAGAATATTGTTTTTCCTGCTATTATGGTAGTTTTGTTAAACTAAAAAGCAAGACCACATGATTAATGTGATGCATCCTCTGTATTCAGATTGATTCTCTTCAAAAGCTGGATAAAATGCTTGATGCATGTCAGAGGCTTGGAGTGGAAACTAATCCTAGTGTCATTGATGGTTTGGCAATTATTCCTCTATTCTCATGGTACCACGAGGTAAATCTTACTGTGAAATAGCAAAACTATTTCTTTTTTGCCGCTGGGTCATTCTGTGCACATCTTGATGTCATTTCTGCTTTATCCCAGAGCTTTGATAGGGAAAAGGACATACCTGGCATCCGCATTCCTTCTTTGGAGCTGGTGATTCACTTTCTTTCTCCTTGTAAGGATTTTATCTTTTAGTTTGATGATATGCTAGTCGACCTTGTTTTCTTTCAAAATAGATAAAAGATGAGCAAGTTGAGTGTGTCAATCTTTAGCTTACTGACAACTGAAATTGAAATGAGAAGTGCTTACTTGACTTCCTCGTTATCACTGAATTCATCTAAAAATAAATCAATTTGTTAGCTCTTCCATCACACTCAGTGCTCTGAAGTGATGTGCATCCGTTTGCACTTTGTTTTTATCAGTAAAAAATTCCTGATTGGTCCAAGGAAAATGTGCTTATTACCTTGGGGTGACTTCAACTTTCTGTTGTGTGTAGGTGAGTATATGGGGATAATAGTTGACATTTGCAAGCTACTTGCTCATCTTCTATTGCATTTTATTTATTTAACTATCTTAGTGACTCTTTTGTTTTTGGCTGCTTTGGATGCACTTCCTCTGTTCTGAGCCTGTTCATTTTACTACTTGTAATGTAGCATTTCTCTGTGTTATTTGTGAGTTTGGAATTCTGGGACAATTTTGTTTTTTCTTTCAAGAAGTTTTCCTATCTATTACACAGTTAATAGACGTTGGTTTATATGATACTCGTAGTTTACCGACTCTGTGTTCCATGGTAGACTGCTAGTATAGTGCAATATTACTGTTGTAATTCACTCTTATCTTTTCTGGCACAGGCATGTAAGGACTTCCGTGCATGCAAGTGGCCCGACGGACTCACAAATGGAGATAACTCCCTTGCTACACATTTTGATGCCATGAATGACAAAAATCAGGATACAGTCCAGAAAATCCTGGCAAGCTGCAACCAGATAATTTCATTCTCACACTTTATTCCAAGGTTAGTGAGTAGCTCGGACAATTCCAAAATTTTCTGAGTTGCTATCTAAATTTGATTGGTTATGGTTGAAAAACCTCAGTCTCGCACTACAGTAGAGACGTCTAGTATGATTTAATGAGGTTGATGTTTGTTAGATAGTCCTGAAAATTTGGTTTTGCCATTTTTTTTAAAAAGACCCCCGAAAATTTGCCCCTTTTCTCCATTATAGATTACCTAATTTGACATTTCAGAGATAAACATAAAATGTTTGATATCTCAGAGGTTGGCTTTTTTCCTGTCACCGAGCCATGTTTCCACTCTGATGTACCTGCCATAAGTGATGTAGTTCTTCTAGACTCTGTAGAAATATGACTATAATTTCCTTCCCATCCCCCATAGAGTTTGCCATATCCCCTTGAAACGTTCTGTAAAACATCACATACCAACAAGTTTTTTGTCCATCTTTATGGCTGGAGAATCTTCTGCCCCGCTCCATGAACACAAACCATCTATAAGAATCCTCTTTATATTAATTTATTTGAAAGATTTTACCCCTGAAGCGAAATATATTTTGTCACCCATAATAAAATAAAGTAGCACCATAGAAGGGACTCACCAGAAAGAGCCTAGTGTAGCAAAGAGAGAAGGGGACACATTTCCCAAGTCAGAGATTGCTCTGTGTTAAAATGCTAAGCATCTCTATTGCTACTTTCATCAATTCATGCATCAAGATAGAGGGACTTATTTTTCCTTTTCTTTGGGCTGCCTTGGGGTGGGGGTGGTGGGGGTATGGTAGGGGCATGGCGCAATGCATACTTAAAAACTTGTGATTCATAATGGTAGTGGGCATTCCACCTCACTGGCACTACAAGCTTACTAAATAACCAAGGTTCGGAAAGATTATGCTGATGATTGGAGTCCTTAAACATCTCATGCTGATGATGACGTTGTTCTACCCTGACTGGAACTGTTATTTGTCATCTTTTTTTGCAGACTAGAGCTTTGTCCAGAGAAGAGAATGCTTTTCTATCCTAACCTTCCAAAAATGATTGGCTCTGACTTTCTTGAGGCCCGTATAAGATACATACACGGAGCTAGAGGGAACACAAATGCTTGTCATATTTTTGGTCACACCCATTTCTGCTGGGATGTCCTGCTTGATGGCATCAGGTGTGTTCTGTTCTTGAATGCATTAGACTGCTCATTCACATAAACGCTTACTACTTGTAAGGAATTTTCAATTGAAGCAAAATTTATTGTGTATGACCACTTTTTGTTTTTCCCTTTGGGTTCTGGTCTTAGACTCTGACGACGAGAAGACATAAATGTGACTTGATATATCAAATAAGCAAAGATGTGCTTTACGCCTCGAAATAGTTTTGATGAGAGAAAAGCTGAAACTCCCATTGCTTGGCATTTCAAGGTTTAGTTTACTGAAAGTATATTGGTTTTAATTTACGAAGAACTAACATTGGGTTTTGTCAAAGATCAAGTAACTTCAGTAATGGACAGTTGAAGAGAGAGAGGGAGGGAAGTCACAACTTAGGAGTTGAGTTGTTACGTTAGGGCCTATGACACCCAATTCAAAACCTTTTATTTGTCTGATGCAGGTATGTGCAGGCGCCATTAGCGTATCCAAGAGAGAGGAAAAGAAGAATGAACGGAGGAGAAGATTGGCTGCCATTTTGCATTTACTCTAAAGGTGAACTCACAGAGAATATGTCTCCCTGTTACTGGTCTGATTATTATGCCTCTAATCCTAGAACCCCTGATGTAACTGAACTTGCTCCATGGGTTGCCAGATTCTATCGTAAACTTTAGCAATCTCTAAAGAACAAAAATTTTGTTCCAAGGCCTACCCCATTCTTTCGTACTATTATCATTTTGTAATTTGATTTAATTAGTCATGACATTCATTCAGTTCTCCCATTCACTCGTAGACTCCTTTTATAGGAAATGACTGAAAAATGTATCCTGGCGTGAGTTTCTTGATGGAATTTCCTCTATATATGCAAGTAAACGCAAACATAGAATGGTTAACTTAAACATAAAGGCTCCAATAAATAAAAAATAAGACAGATAAAAGTAGACTTTATTCATGCTATTACTCGTCCAGGATCTTCGTCTTGATTTCGGGAACTTAGGAAATGTACAGCTACATACAGAAGTATTAAACGCAGAAAATGGAATTAAAAAGCAACCATAAACTCGACTACAAACATCACATTAGTTTTTAAGCACAATCCTTTTTTATCCACAAATGAAAGGACTAGTAATCTTCTGGTGCCAAGGGCTGGTGGGTAGTGGGGCGTGGAACGGTTTCATGCTGTATGATCCCATACTCGTATATAAGTCCAGCCAAGGCTGCACCAACGAAAGGGCCCAACCAGTAGATCCAATGGTTCCTCCACCTCCAACCCACTAAAGCAGGTCCAAATGCCCTTGCTGGGTTCATGGATGCCCCCTCAAAAGGCCCTCCCACCAGGGTGTTTGCCCCCAGAATGAATGCAATGGCAAGAGGGGCAATGGTGCTCAAGCTTCCCCTCCTTGGATCAACAGCAGTTGCATATACTGTGTACATTAGTCCAAATGTCATCACTATCTCCATCACAAGTGCATTCAAGTTACCCACCCCTGCTGCAACCGAGAATCCCCGTGGCCGCTGTACCAACACAACACAAACAATTACACCTCAATCTCAAACAACAAACAGAAGGAAGATGGTTCTCGTTATTACCAAGCCATCAGTAGCAAGCCTCAACAAGAGAGAGGCTAAAACTGAACCAAAAAGCTGAGCAACCCAATAATAGATAGCACGAACAACAGAAATCCTGCCTCCCACAAGTGAACCAAAGGTAACAGCTGGGTTGATATGTCCTCCAGAAACATTCAGGCTAGAAGCTACAGCTGCAAAGAAGGAAAACGCATGCGCCAGCGCTATCACTATCAGTCTTGATGACCCTAACCCCGTATCTGGATATAACTTGTCTGCACAACAAAAATCCATAGTACAACAATATCTGTGATAGTCAAAACAATTGTAACTTTGTGGTGAGTAAAAATCACTAGAAACCATCATTCAAATTCGAATAAAACCTTGGTGGACAGAGTAACCAGGTAGCTGAGATAACAAGCACGGGGATATAGTAATGATACAAAAGAGAAAGAAAAGTTGTCAACATGCATCATGTTGACAACTTTAGTTAGAACAGAACAAACTTCACTTTTATATCTTACCAATAGCAAGAACAGAGCCTTCACCGGCGAAAACGAAGATGAAGGTGGATAAGAGCTCAGACAAGGTGGCTCTCATGGAATCAGGATGAGTAGCTTCATCCGCCCTACCAAAAGCATATCTCCTTGCTGGCATAGCCATAATTATAATCAACCTGCTGTCAATGTTGAGAAACTTTTATTAGTACTACAGATCAAATCTGTAAATCAAGATTCTTAATTAATCTGATAAAACTTTTGAAGTGACACAAGAAATGAAGAAGATAAAGACAAGAAGGAGATAGTGTTATAGAAAAATGAAGTGGACACTTGGGTGAAGTTTTGCATGAAAATTGACACGTACTACATAGGTGTCTATTTCAAATCCAATTAAACACCGTTTTCTTCTGACACCTAACACTTAGTTCAAAGTCCATCCATACTAGGATTAAATGAAACCATGTTCGAGTTTTTTCTATTTTATTTCCTCAATCTCATCTTCATCCACAAATTCAAGAAAAGAAGTTTGGGCTTTATTCTAATCGTCATCCATTTTGCTTGCAGCCAAAATCAATTGGTCCCACTTCAGGAGTTTCTTGGCTACTAGTACAATGTATTAATGGGGAACACATTCCAAGTTTTTTTAATTTTATAAATGATCTTGAGTTTACTCTTTAAGTTGATTACTTTTTCTTTTTTTTTTGTAATCAGAAGATTATATTAGTATAGTATTATTTTCAGGATGTAGTGATAAGTTAAAGTTGGCTATATGAATATTTACTGTTTATATTGGTTCATTTAAGTTTATCTGAATCCAATAGTTAGGAATACTCACACCGAGGGATCATTATGAGTTGATTAATTATACGTTGTTGCGACCTACAACTACACCTTTAATCGAACTTGGGACAATCACACCTCCCAATTTTTTTGTATGGAATTTAATCAAATTAATGACTCAAAAAAGATGAAAAAAAGAACTGTACTATATGCTATTCCTTCAAAAGGGTGTGTTCATCAAGTAAAAGATGAATAATGGAAAAAACAAAATCAATATCTACAAAGAATTAACTTGAAGAATGAGTAATATCATAAAACTAAGTTTACTCTGCTAAAAGCCTGTTCCTAAATTTCTAATCTATTTTTCTTGATTACAATTTAGAAAGCAGCCTCTCTACCCTTAATGGATAAGGTATGCGCATACTCTATTCTCTCAAAGATCCCACCGGTTGGAATCAGAGTAAAGTATGTGCATATTTTACCCTTTCTTTACTCCCATTGGGTTACGATAATGTATGCATCCACTCTATTTTCTTCAGACTCCACTTGAGGAGATTATATTGGATGTATTGTTTAGGCTCTACTTGGAATTCTCTTCAGGCTCCGACTCCAGTTGATGAGATTATATTGAATATATTATTCAGGCTTCGCCTGATGAAATTATACTGGATATATTGTTGCTGCTGCGGCTTGATTACAGTTTAGGAGGGAAAGTTCAAGTCTTCAACTAAGAAACTGAATCATCTTCCACATCAGTGACTAAATTCTTTGGTTCAAGCTCAATCTCTTCAATTCTTCTCAGCACTTCACTCATCTTAGGCCTTTTTTCTGGTGCCTCATCTGTACACTGCAAAGCCAATTCAGTAAGCTTCAACATTTCATCATATCCTTCTTTTTGTGCAAGTATTTCCATATCCAAAATGTCTGTTGACCAATCATTATTCACCACTGTCCTTACCCACTCTGACAAATCATCATCAACATAACTAGTAACCCCATTTTCTGGTGAAAACAATTCACCTGGTATTTTTCCAGTGATCACTTCCAACAGAAGAATACCAAAGCAGTAGATATCAGCTTTTCTTGTTAACTTTTTCCCTTGAGAGAACTCTGGAGATTTTCCTACTGCTAATTTTCTTAAGGATTCTTTAGATGGTAGCAAAGGAAAGAATCCATAATCTGTCAGCTTAGAATGGTAGATCTTGCTTTGGTCTTGCTGGATTAGAACATTTTTTGATCTGATGTTCCCATGTGGCACCTTATGTGATTGTAAGGACTGGTGCAAGAAATTTAGACCCTTTGCTGCATCCTTTATGATGGATATTCTTGCTGTCCAGTTTAGTGGTTGTCTCCCAATTCCTCTGTTTTCTGAAATCAAGAATCATAAGTTTTTACAAGGTTGAATCTTAAGGGGAAAAAAGAAGGGAAAATGGTAAAAGATATTCCTCTATTACTACTATAAGACGACAACAACATGTTCAATATAATCCCACAAGGGGTTGAGTACCCGCAGACCTTACACCTACCTCTAAGCAATTTCAATTTTCACAGTAGCACTATAGAGAAGGGAAAGCCCACCTCAAAAGTCATTTGATCATGAGTTCATAGTTTAGAATCAGAATGAATATGAATTTATGAATGACCTCAAAGTATAACACGAGACGTTTTACTAAGGATAAGGATAAGGATATGAATGACCTCAAAGTACAACGGTAGATAAAATTAAGATATTTCGTGTAGGAGGGGTTAAATTTAGACATTTTCCCAAAAGTAAAAGAAAGTTAATGAACCAACCATGTAAGAGCTCAAACAAGTCTCCTTGTGGAACATATTCATAAACAATGAGCTTCTCATCCTTGGAATAGTAGAAGGACAACATCTCCACAAGGTTTTCATGTTTCAGTTTCCCAAGCAACTGCACCTGTTGTGTGAATTCCTTCTTGCTTAAAGAATTCATTTCTTTGAGTCTCTTAACAGCAACAACAGAACCAGATTCCAGGATTGCTTTATATGTTGTGCTTAGCTTTCCTTTTCCTAAAACTTCAGCTGATGCTCTTAACAAGTCATCCATGTCAAAGACTGACATATCCTTTTCAAAGAATATTAAGTCCAATGTTTTTTCTGGATCTTCTGTGCTCTTAGACCAATAACTTCTCTTTACCACATTCTCTATTGAAATATTACCTGTCAAAATGGAAACTGGAAATGTTAAAAAGAGGAAATAATAACAATATAAACTGCTCCATCATCATATGTATCTTTAAGTTTAATTGAATTAGCTAATCTAGTTCTATGTTGTATAGCCACAATATCTATCAGAAACAGTCTCTCTATCCCACAAACGTAGGGGTAAGGTCTACGTACACTTCACTCTCCCAGACCTCACTTGTGGGACTATACTGGTATGTTATTGTTGTTGTATAGCCACAATTCAGGGTCGAGAGACTAGATCCCATCTTATTGAGCTAGAAATGGTTGACTTCGACTTCATAATGTATATGGATTGGTTGTCTTCCTATCATGAACTAATCATCTTAGCACCTCTGGAGCCACCCCAACTAGTTATGAATGACCTTTTCGCAGTCACAATCATCTCTAGAACCTCTGGAGCCAATGAGTTCTTAATGACCTTCTTTTCGTGATTAACATAAATTGTTTAATATTTCAAAAAAAAATACATATTTCGCCTTCGAAAAATGTGTCTCAGCAGATAAACTCATCATCTAATTCAATCTAAGTAGTACTTAATAACTTTACCCCCAGAATAACTGGCAGTAGCTAGGATAAGAATCTAAGATAGATAATACAATAAAAAATCTTACCTTGTTTGTCTTCTCCTTGTGTTCCCTTTCTTTTAGATCTTCTAAAGTAACGGAAAAAAATGAACATGATTGAAACAAGAACAAGTACTGCTACTGCTGCTGCAATCAAAGCAATACTCCATACTTTAAGGCCATTCTTTTTCTTTTCACTTGGTGCTTTAGGTGGACTTGCAGGTGATATTGAACAAGGTATTCCTATAACTTCACCACACAAATTCGCGTTATTCTCATAACAACTCTTCGAAAATCTCTTCAGGACAGGAGTTTCAGGTATAGGTCCTTCGAGTTTATTTGAAGACACATTGAAACCAATCAAAGTCTGTTGATCAAATGGTGGAATTGAACCTTCAAGATCATTCCCTTGGAGCTCCAATTCTGTTAGTTTCTTTAACTCGGTGTACCCAAACGGAATCAAACCCAAAAATCGATTATCTGAAAGAAACACAAATTCCAGGTAGATTAGTCCTGTGAGGTTGGGAACAGGACCATACAATAAATTGTTCCTAAAGCTGATTTTTGTCAAATAAGTTATGTGCAACAAGAATGTTGGTGGAAGTGAGCCAGTTAACTGAATTCCTTCTAAAACAAGTTCATTTACATGCCCATTAGAACACGAAATTCCAGCCCATTTACTCTGGTTGTTGTAACAAGGAGGCCCTGTCCAATGTGAATGTAAATCAACAACACTTGAATTTACACTATCTCTCAGCTGCAACAAAGCATCTCTTTCATTTGGGAAAAATTCAGCTGATTCCACCACTAGAAACAACGCGAAAAATAGGATCGTCCTACGCATTTCTGGTCGTGGCTACCTTGACTTAGAAGAATAATAGATAAGTAAGTAATATTAGATTGAGAATTTACCAGTTGTATGTAGTAGGTGAAGTGAAATTAAACATTGGGGGTATAATTCAAACTATGTCAAACACATCAAAAAGTTGAAAAAAAAGTTATAGTGATCTCCATTACAGAGTTGTTAGTATTTTTTTTTTTGTATAATATGTGTGTAGGAGTATTATTTTAGACAGCTTTGACGTTGTAGACAAAGGTGTTAAAAGATTCCCAAAGGAAGACGTGAAAGCGGACAGAACAAAGAATATGATTATTATGTAGATTAGTATAGTATTAAACAAGACATGTAGAGACATGATATTTGTCAAAGTTTTTAGTTGGTGGTTTGGGTCGAGGAGTTGAACTATGCATGACAATTGGGTTTTTTAAGAGACTTGAATTATCTTTTCACGAGTTTCATATTACAACTATTACAAAACATATCTCGATATTAAGTTGGTCAACTCAAGCAATGATTTGTGTTTTAATACAAATGGAATGATACTTTAGGAAGGTAAAGACAATAATGAATTATTGAGTTATGAAACTCCCAAAAAAGTGATGGTTTAAGTGTGTTTTAACCATTTTGTTTTTTATAAAGATAGTATCAGATCAGTTTGTTCGCACCTTAATTATTTCACTTGGTTCTTGTCACCTTTAAAGAGTACAAGTAACTTTGTTTATCAAGACATAAGAAAAGTGGAAATAAATTCGCTTGAAATTTCATGATATCTGGTCAGCTTACACACACTTCGACTATACCATCAAATTCTTGTTACCTTCAATGAATATAGGTACTGAATAACTATTTTCACCAAAACATAATACGATGTGAATGTGAAGAAATAATTTTTATTATTATTTTTGTCTCCACTAATATTTGAACTTGAAATCTTCCTCCACTTTATTGATGATTGGGCAACATACTTAGGTGCATAATTGGTGGTTGTTGACAACTATATATTAAAAACACCTTAAGGGAGTCCTAATCATAGATAAGATAGAAGTTTTTCTTGATAGTGTATTATTTACTACTATATTATAATATTATTTTTATATGATAATACATTGGGTATGATGTTGATTTCAATGAGAGTGATTCGAGTTGGCAGCATTATAACAAAATATTGTTGAAATTTGAAATTTTTCCTTCCTATTTTTGACATTTTGTGTGCGCCAAATGAGACTTTGCAGTGTCAATGAAATTAATCATCTATCTACGTTATTTAAGGGGAATTAGTCAAATGATACCATTACCAAATAAGTTCATTTTTTTCTTTTGTGGTTGGCAACTAAGAATTTTGTACTAATATTCTTAGTTTGAGGGTCTAGACTAGAGTACCATAGGCACAATTTTCCTTTGAAAAAAGTGGCTATATATGTTGGCATTTCCACATACAATTTTTGGTATTTGATTAGCAAAATATCATATTATTATATTTTTTCCCTGGGATTCTAGTGGTGTTCAAGAGGGAATTTTAGTAGCTCAGTTGGTTGGATATCTGAACTCCTACCTTGTTGGTGAGAGTTTGATTTCTCACATTGTAATTCCCTCTGCATTTTTCCTACTCTCAATTTTTTTTATTTAAAAAGAAAGTACCAAGTTAAAGAAGTATAAATTGATTATTTTATCAGACATTTATTACTTTTTTATAAATATGGGTGCGATAATTTTACCTATTATATGATTTAGGCAAATCGAATCACCACCATATGGAATGTTGACTCTACTTATTAGAACTTTTTAAGCATGTGAACTTCTTTTCATTTGTTGGGTTATTATTTTTTCCATTTGTTGGGATTTGAATCCAAGTCTTTGTGGTGTTTTATTATGTTTCGTTTATTATTAGGCATATTTCTGAATTTATTTTCGAGATTAAATTTTTAATATCACAAATAACTCGATAACATTTGTCCCAAAAACCATTGAATTAGAATTAATAGCAAGCAGTTTTAAATTGTGGCATTTGGTACGGTTACTGAACTAATTAACTTGTGTAAAGACCGGTTAAATAAGTTGAGAAATTCTCGTCTTTGTAATGATTCTTAGTGACCACCAAAGTTTTTTGATGATCAATTTATTTTACTAATATTAAATGTTGTGATAAATTTTTGTTCATTTTTAATTAAATATTTTAGATTTAAATTTTAATCTTTAAAAAATAAAATCCTGTTTAATAAGAAATGATTTACCTCAAAATGAAATTTCTAACATAAATTCAAATTGATTAAACTTTAAAATAAATATCAAACATCGAATAAGATATTCAATAAATTAATAGACGTTCCAACATACATAAATTCTACATAACCAACTTATTTCAATCAACAAGTATTTCTTTTAAAAAATAAAGTCACCTAATCATTGTAAAGACTCTGAAATGCTAATTCAGCGTTTCTCAAATAATAAGTACGGAAAAGGGCCTAAAATAGTCTCGAAGTATTGAAAATGGTACACAACTACCCCTCATTCATCTATTGGCTTCCAAATATCCTCCACATCCACCTATTGACTCATAAATACCCTCCCCATCCACCTTTGGGTCCAATTTTAGCCACTTCATTAACGGAGCATCATTTAAAATAATTAAATAATTCTTTTAATTATGTGATGCTCAACCATTTGTTGAAATTTAATTATTTAATATAATTTTAAAGAAAAAATGGCCAAAAGCCCCCCAACCTATAGCCGGATTCCCAACTACACACTCATACGGGGGTCCTATTACCCCCTAACATTTGTTTTTACTAATTTTCTCACCCTTATTTGCTGACATGTCCAAGAAGGTGAGACCAACTCCCTTAGGCGCGTAAGAACAGAAAATAAAACGTTAAAAGCTGAAGAAAACTACACGTGTGAGTCCAAATCAGCTATATTAAATCTCCAACAGTATAATCTCATCTCTCCTAAAATCAAACTCTCTTTTTCTTCCTCTTTTTCTCAATTCTTCTAATAGTTGACAAATCCCCAACAGTATATTCCTTCATTCTCTCCCAAATCAGCTTAAAACTTGAATTTACTTGTCAAAGCATTCAACTGTAGTTTCAATTTCAAAAAAGCTTGAAGCTTTAGGGCTTGTAATTTCTCTGATTTCATAGTTAGGGTTCAAATTTTTTTTTTCAATGGAATGCTATTATACCAAAACCCAGTTATTGCTCTTCATTTTTTTGTCAATTTCATAACCCTAATCAAACACAATAATCAATATCATTCAAAATCGCTAGTAATTAAAGAACTAAAAGAACTAACCTTTACTTAGAGAAAACTTCGACCCAACAAACGAAAAAAGCTAAACGAACCTTCCCCAACCTTCCCAGCAAACTTCGATTGGAACGAAATCTCAGATCAAAGAGAATGGGGGTGAATTGGTCAAATCAAAAAAAGGTTAGGGTTTAGAGAAAGAAAGAGGAAAATGAAAAGATTAAGGGGAATTCGTGGGTTTTGGGGTCCAGTCATTATGTGGCAGCGCGTGTAAACAAACATTTAATTATATCTGGTTTATGTGGACATGTCAGCAAATAAGGGTGAAAAAATTAGTAAAAAAAATGTTCAGGGGGGTAATAGGACCCCCGTAAAGTAAGAGTGTGTAGTTGGGAATCCGGCTATAGGTTAGGGGGGCTTTTGGCCATTTTCTCTAATTTTAAACCCACCCATTTTTAACAAAACCCGCCCCAATACTTATTAAATATGCCCGCCCCAATACAAAAAGAACTCAACTAATAAAAAAGAATCCTAAATCTTTCGTTCCCAAATTTACACTCCATTTCCCCAACTCCTTTGTAAAATCTTGAAAGTTCTTCAATTTGGAATATTTTTCTGGTAATGCTAATTGGAGATTTGGGGAATGGCTAGTGATAAGATTCAATTGGATCAGTTCATTTATGTCTATGATGGAATAAGAAGATGTGTCATCTGAGAGTGATTTAGTTTGGAAGACGGAGTGTAAATTTGGGAACGAAAATTAAAAGAAAAAAAAGTCAAATCGAACCCAAATCAAATCGATAATATATATAAAAATTTATTTTATTTATAGATAAAAAATATTATTTATAATCTACTTTGTTGATATATTTTTAGTTAGTTTATAGTTTTCTATGTTTATATATTTTATTTCAAATTTGGGCTTGTAAAATTTTGTAATATATATATATATATATATATATATATATATATATATATATATATATAAAAAAA
>JAJOOS010022410.1:0-12695 GCA_029582725.1 Solanum chiquidenum | reverse complement strand
TTTTCCTTTGGGGATGCATCCAACAAGATGATTGTGAGAGAGATTTAAGACTTCAAGTGATGTGAGGGATGGAAGCTGTTGTGGAATTTCTCCGCCGATTTCGTTGGATGAGAGATCCAATGATTCAAGTACAGATAATTGGTGCAGCGATGCTGGTATAATACCTTCCAAGCAATTATGAGATAAGTTTAACGTACGAAGACCAATGAGATCTCCAATAATGCTTGGGATATGACCTTCAAATTTGTTGTTAGAGAGATTTATGATTATGTTTGTAGTCAAAACTCGAGGAAATTCAAGCTCCAGTCCTTTTGTTGTCACTATAAAGGAATTTGAGTAAAAATCAGAAAAATAATCTGCTACATACTCACGGGTTCCATTTTTCTCACCAATTATTTTCATGGCTTCTAAATTCTCGAAAAGGCTCACTGGTAAATCTCCACTAAATCCATTGGATGAGAGATCTATGACTCGAATTTGAGCAGACAAGTTGTCAGTCCTAGAATCTTTTATAGGGCCATAGAACTTATTTGATCGCAAGTTTAATAACTGCAACTCAGGTAGGGCTCCTAACCATTTAGGAAATGTGTCATTCAATTCATTGTTACCTAAATCAAGAACTTTCAAATGTTTGCAATTGATAAAAGACTGCGGGACTTTCCCCTCTAGCTTGTTCCCGTCAAATTTAATGACTCGAAGATAGTTTCCTATGCTAAAAGTTATATCTATTATCCCGGTAAGACTATTGTTGCTTAAATCCAAAATCACAAGTCCAAGTCCACTCAACTCACCCAAACATAGTGGGATTGTTCCCTCCAAATTATTGCTGCCCAAATCTAGCACTAATAGTACTCGATTGCAGATGGTTGATGTGATTTGTCCATTGAGATTATTTTGTGAAAGGAGAAGATAGTGTAGGATTTGCTGGTCTAGGAATGACTTTGGAATAGGACCTTCCAGCTGATTTTGTTTGAGAGAAACAACAAACAATGATTGGTACTTGAACTCCTGAATTTTTCCACTTAAACGGTTATCACTCAAGTCTAACAAATATAGTGATGGGAGGGAGAATATCCAGGAAGGTATAGTCCCATTCAAGTGGTTTGATGACAAGTTGAGACGTTGTAGGTTTTGCATACCACTTACATTAGAAGGAATTGAACCTGTTAGGGAATTAAATGAAATATCTAGCTCAACAAGTTGCGTCCATCTGTTAAAGGATAAGAACTCAAGTTGGCCATCAAAGTTGTTATTTCCTAGTGATAACGACTTGAGCTTTCCAAATCTAAAGAAATTGGAAATTGGTCCTTCAAAATGGTTATCAACAAGGTCCAAGTCCTCTATGTTGGTGAGATTCCATAGAGGTTTAGGAATAGAGCCTGAGAGATTACAAGAAGCTATTATCAATGTACTCAGTGAAGTTAGATGACCAAATGATTCAGGTATCCTACCAGTAGTATTCACACTATAGAGATATAACTCCATGAGTGTCCCGTATATCTGCGTGTCTGGAAGTTCTAGATTTGTTAAATAAGAAGAGAAATTCAGAGGAATGGTGGAAGAGATGTTCACAGAGCTAAGGTGGAGCTCTCTTAATCGGGTCAAGTTCTTAAGGAGCAGTTCAAAATTGTGAGGTTCGAATCTAAGCTCATATGGATCACTCTCGATACTAAGAACTTGTAATTTAGAAAGACAAGATATTTCTGCTGGGATTACACCTGTAAAACTTGAATACGACAAATCAAGATGCGTCAAACTAGAAAAGTCACCAAATTTAGGTTAAATGTACGATCCACTGAAATTATTAAAAGACAAATTAAGCCTTTTGAGATTAGAGAGTTGAAAGAGGCTACTGTTGGAGTGAAACTTCCCTTGAAGTCCGCATCCAGCGAGGTTAAGTTCAGTCACTTGTCCCGTCATCTCGTCACAATGAACTGTATCCCATGAGCAGCAATCTATGCTCTTGTTCCATGATAGTGATTTCGAATAAGCATCTGCAGTAAACATTTGCTTGAACTGTAGAAGAGCAAGAGCTTGATCTTTGGGGCACAAATGAGATAAGGATGAGCATAAAGCAAGCTGACAGAGTAAGGAAAATAGCATTAAAAAAACAAGTTTTACGTAACCCATTTCTACACTAAAATATTCAAAACTAATTAAGTTGGTAGATAAGAAATCAAAAATCTTTTCTTTGTTCCTCTATTCAATAATTTAGATGAGGTATATATAGCACAAATTAAGCAAAGAAATTTATCACAAAAGTGGCCCACATATATCTCTACTATAACAAAAGTGGCACACATATATCTCTACTATAACAAAAGTGGCTCACATATATAAATTCTAACGTTATAAAAGTGGCTCACACATACCTTTTCATCAAATGGAAGTGAAAAAAAAAATTCATTTAATTTTTATTTTAAATTTTAGGGCAAAGGAACAAATAGACCCCTCAACTTTGCGATTTAGAGTAGATATACTCCTCGTTAAAAAGTGATGCATATATACCTCCATCGGCTAACACATGATGCATGTATGCCCTCGTTATCTAATAAATGATATACATTTACCCTTTTCATTAACAAACTGAATTTTTTAAGAAAATAATCTTAAAATTGGGGTTTTAGTCAAATTTATTGTTGTGGATCATAAATGCATATTCAAAGTGTAATCTTTCGTCAATATATAACTATGAATTATTTAATGTTATCATCCACCGACGGATGTGGCGGATGAATGAACCACAAATTAATCAAAGAAAAGTCTACTACTTCTTTGGAGTAATCAATTCCAAGAAACACACCTACTAACTTTCAGTCAAATTTTAAGTTGTCAATTACATATTGAAGGAAAATATTTGATTAATAATAAACTCAAAGGTTCTTGAATCTTAATTCAAGTTCTCTCTATTCTGTATTTTCTATATATTGAAAATAACTAGCAACATCCCTATTTATAAAAGTAAGAAATCAAATTAAACTAGAACTAGGAACCACTATAACTAACAAATCCTAATTAAACATGAGCAAGTAAGTACCATAAATAACAAATTCTAAACACTTAGAATTCCTACTCCAACTTTGAATTATTATTTCCAACATTCTCCAGTAATTCAAAGTTGTATACTCTTGTCTTTTTCGTCTTGTCATTGTTGTTGTATTGGAGTACTTCTCTTCAATCTTTAATCGTTGGAGTATTTCTCTTCAATTCTCTTTTTTTTTCTTGGTTGTGTTGGAGCACCTTCTCTTCGACTTCCAACTATTAGAGCACTTTCTCTCTAACTCATAATATTTTTTTTCTTGGTTGTTGGAGCAATTCTCTCCAACTTCCAAGTGTTAGAGCACTTTCTGTCCAACTCACGATATTTTTTCTCTTGGTTGTGCTGGAGCACTTCTCTCCAACTTCCAAATTTGATGTCCTTCCCACCAACACCTTTTTTTTTTTTTTTTGGTGTTGGAGCACTCTCTCTCCAACTCTCGTTGATGCCCTTCCCATCAAATTCTTTTCTTTTGGTTGTTTTTGTTTTTGTTTTTTGGTGTTGGAACACTCTCTCTCCAACTCTCGTTGATGCCCTTCCCATCAACTCCTTTTCTTTTCGTGTTTTTTTTTGTGTTGCAGCAATCTCTCTCCAACTCTCGTTGATGCCAGGAACCACTATAACTAACAAATCCTAATTAAACATGAACAAGTAAGTACCATAAATAACAAATCTTAAACACTTAGAATTTCTACTCCAACTTAGAATTATTATTTCCAACACATATCTATATTCCCATTCTTGGGTGAAATTCTACTGAAAGAAATTTTTTGGACTATTAAAATCTACCGTCTAATATAAAAAATTTATATTAGAAGAATACCATAATTATGATAATAATTAAAACAAATTATGTATGCGTATAAATTATATAATAAAAATTTCTTTAAAATGGTTAAAATGGGTATCTTATTATTTCTTAGAAATTTAGCTTGAAATAAAATTTTCTATTTCAACAAAATTTAATTAAAAAATCATTTAGATTAGTTGGGTGACTTTCTAAATAGTTGAGTGACTTTTGAGTTATAAAACTACGTTCAATGACTTTCTAAGTGTAATTCTTAACTTTTTAAGTCAAAAGCTATAAGCCCATCCAAACATACTCTAACTCTCTTCTGTTAGAAATAATAAAACTTACTGGACACTTTAGCTTTTGAGCGATTGAAATAATATAAGTTTGATTAGTTCTTAAATACCACAATAATACAAGTTTTATTAGCTCTTAAATACAACAATAATACAAGTTGAAATTCCTGTGCTATTTGGACATAGTCACATAGAGATAGGGAGTTGACTGCTAAAGCATGATTTGATCATTGGAAAAATTTCATATTTGTGGTCATGTTTGTTTGCATAGTAGTCAAAGTTTGGTAGGTATTTATAATAAATTTTGGTTGGTGAATGGTAGTTGGAGTCACAATGGTTCCAATTATGTTTATTTAATGTATATATATATATATATGATGTAGTTTTAGAGGGTTGTGTCACATACAACTCACTCATCACGCTCTTGCGAGTTCAAGTAAGCCTTTTCAAATTAGATCACTAGGGGAATGAAGAAAGACACGTGAATTTCTAAGAAGACTGTTAGAGGTCATTTGATTTGAATAGAAGTTACGCTGGAATTGGTTTTTCATATTCAAACTTATATTCATTGCATAAGTTTTAAGAATAAGTTGTTTGTTTATGAAAGGGATAAGACACAAGTATCCCCTAGACTATGACCGAAATATCAGAGATACACCTAAACTTAACTAGACGTCTATTGCCCCTGGACACATTTTTTTGATATTTTTGTCCACCTTTTGTGCTGACGTGGTACCGTCAACCACCCAAGTTGGTTGTGTTTGTACACACTCGCCTGCCACGTGTGTATATATATATATAAATTAGGTCACGTGTTTAAACTTTTTAGATCCTGCTAATGCGAGATGCTTTGTGCATCGGGTAGCCTCTTCTTTTTTAAAGGAGAAAAAAAGGTCTATAAGAGTGATAATCTGTGTATAGACTTTGACAAAAAAAATATGTAACCATCTCAATGTGTGTGAAGATCATTTAATCTAACAATAGTCAAGTAAGAAATAGTTATTTATCAGTTTAAATTCTTAGAGAAAAAAAGAGAGGAAGAAAGATTCTTTCAAAGCGCATATTGGTGTATAGACTTTGTCAAAAACATCTCTCAAGTCTAAAATTCAAAAATGTTTACTTAGTCAAATAAGAGTAATAATTGAGATTACTACAGGAAAACGTTGTAGACTACTGTGCTTGATGTTCATGAACCGTGATTCCCACACAATTGGAAATATTGTCTATGGATACAGCTTAACTGTGCACTATAAAGATTAAAATGAGAAGGTCAAAAGATATTTTTATTAAGTCAGACAACAAGCTATTATTGTTAGGATTTTCTTACCTTATTTGAAGTTTATCTTTCTCTTGAAGGAAAATTAAAGTATTACCATAAATGCTAACTTTTCCTGAAAATCATATTTGGTTTATTCTTTCCTTAGAGGAGAAACTTGGAACTCTATATATTGAAGACCTCTCTTCTCATATCAAGAATACAATTTGAATCTACAATATATTCGTTTGGAGACTTTCGTTTATGGGGAGATTTTCTCTCGTCAAATAAATGTTTTCACCCTAAGCTTGAAAGAAATCTCTATCCGACACTCATTGGTCTTAACTGTTTTGTTAGTCATATTGGTGGGCTACGCACGAAATTAGGTTGAAAGTTTGTATAAGACTCAAGTTGCAGCAACGACATTCAGCGTTGGCGCCATAAGCATAGGAAGACCAATTGTACAAGAAGGACATGAGAACTCACACTACTTTGGTCAAGTATATACCTTAAGTTTAAGCACATCATTAACTCTACATTCAACCCGTTAATACGCCTATTCCTAGACTTGCACTTGATAGCCAATGTCTAGTGTGAGATCATCTTTGAGGTAACTCAAGGCTACTAAATTACAACATTAATATAAGTATACCTATAGATAAATGAAATAAAGTTTGGTCGAGTCGCAACAGAAGAAAACTAATGTCTTTATTTGCACATGGAAATGTTATGATTTCTTCCCTAGCATTAACGATGTATGTAATCATGGGAGTAAAAGGGGCTGCAATCAAATGAGATTTCCAAGCTTGTCGATTTCGGGTTCTAATTGTTTGAAGCAATGTCACATGAATTCGTACTTGTAGCTAAGATGAAACATTATGGTTGTGTGGTTGATGTACTGCAGGAAGTGTACGACTTCATAAAGAATTACTAGGATTATATTCATGTTTTTGGTTAGTTAACAGTGAAATTTGCCATACTGACATCATCTGGCATTGGTTTACAGGGGAAGTATTTGACAGAACAAGGGATCGGTAAAGAACACACAACTACTCAAAATAAATATCTGTTTATACTTCTATTGGGATACTAACTAATTGACCGGTACGAGTAAGCATTAACATCCATTCAGTAGCAAGTATTGAACTACAAAATGGGAAAATTCAGTTCACAGAACAGAATCTTTTGCTCTTTTGCGCCCGAGTGTGTTATGACATCCACAATGTTAGGTCGGTATAGGTGTGTGCAGATAACAATTAAAATTGTATACTTGAAATGTGTAAAAGACTTGACATCGATCGTCTCTTATTACATCTTATATTTTATTTTTTTTACAGCTGAAATCATTAAAAGTGATCCAATTATGAAATTAGTTAACAGAGCAGTAGAAAATTCTCTCCGGTGATAACCTTATCTCCGATTTAAACATCGGGAGAGAATCCATCTGCTGAAGGTGTTGATGATGAAACCGTCAAGGTTGTTGATATTGTTGAAACTTGAGGAGCAACCTTCTTTTGACAAGAAGCAGTTTGTTGGGCGGATCCACAATATTAACATGAGGTCATTCTAGTTAAGTTTGGATCCGCCTCTGGTTAGATACATAAATGAAATATACACAAATTGTGTAGTATCTAATTCGCAAGGTAGGAATAAACTATGCCTTTGTAATACATAACTAGTACTTAAACATGTTGCATAAGAAAGAAGCTTATTATCTGTAAAGATGAAGAAATAATCATCAATTTGATCCGAACTCTGCTATTGAGAATGACTTATTTAATTAGTTTCCTAAGTATTATGCTTGCTGCGTGCTCTTTAGAGTACGAAGCCTTGCGTGTATTTTTAACCACTTACTGTAACAGAACATCTAGTACTCCTTTGAGCTAATCCCTTTACTGGTTTCAAGCATAAGCTCAAGAACGCGTCTATTTCCTAGATCTTTATTTTCCTTTAGGCAAGAATCTTTATCTTACTCTTTTACATGGTTCTAAAAGAGCCTATCTGTCTCACAAATTCAGTTCGTTACAAAGAAAATTATGAGTTCTGATATAAACTTTTTTGCTCTTCTTGAAGTAAACAATACCTAACTGATTAATTACATAAAATAAGTATATTATAGATTGTTAGGACCGAAATACTTAGGTGTAATGCGAAAGCTAGCAAAGCAAACCTCGAAAGACCACGAGTAAGAAGACAAACGAGAAATATACCAAAAGACACAAAGATTTAACGTGGTTTGGTCAGTCGACCTACGTCCACAAAGGAAATGAGCAATCCACTATAAATAAATATGAGTATAAAATATAAAGAGATATAACTTCAACCAATTCACTCGGAATACAAGGAGGTTCACAAATTCTCCTCCACCGAAACTCTCAAAACCCTAGGACTTCATTGTAAATGCTGATTAAGTTAGAAGGACAAATAATACCCAGCATAGATAAGTGAAGTAAACAATAACTAACTGATTCATTACATAAAATAAGTATCTAATGTCGCAACAGAAGAAAACTAATGTCTTTATTTGCTATGATGGTTAACAAGAAGGTTTGCACATGGAAATACTATGATTTCTTTCCGAGCATTACTTTTTCTTTGGGGAAAAAAAAGCCTAACATAGACCCTCAAGTCTGCGATTTGGAGTTGATATATCCTTGTTATAAAAGTGGCTTACATATGCCCCTGATTTCACATTATTAACTTGAGGTCATTCTAGGAACCCATAAACTACAAACTATGGATCCGCCTCTGGTTGGGTATATTAAAGAAATAGGGAAAAGGCTCAATTCCAAAACCCGAATTGAAAAGTGCCAAGTGTTGTTTGGGGTCTTGTTGAGGTTAAAAAAAAATGGTTTTGCAAAATCAGAGTTAAAAAACAATGGCATAGATAAGTTTTTTCTCAAACAAAAATAACATAGATGAGCCAAACTTTTAACGGATGACATAGATTAGTCTTTTCTCAAAGTTTGATGGCATAATTAGCTTTTTTTTCCTTTTTTTTTTAAGAGGAGAAAAAAAAGTCCACAAGAGTGATAATTTGTATATAGACCTTGGCCATAACTTTTCACATCAAAACATCAGGAAGAGTTCGATTAGTTATGATAGGAGTATCGATTCGTGTATAGACCTTGACAACAAATATTTCAAATTGAAAATCCATTAAAATTTCGATTGGTTACAATTAGAGTATTACATGGTCTATAGACATTGATTTACAAGTAAAAAAAAAAGGTCTTTCCATAGAACAACTTTTTTACTCTTGGTTTCTCTACACAATCAACAGAGTGTTTCAAGGTATTGTTAATAAAAACAACTAAAACAAATCAAAGTAGAATTATGATGTATTAATATACCAAGCATTTTGATGTACAAATATTTGACAATAAAACAGAACTCAATATGCTATCCAGGTAAAATTTGTAAACAGAATAGTGACTAATTATCTGGAGGGAACAAGACTTTCTACATAACTAAAACCGCCTCGGATGAGAGTGAAGTGTAAATATTCATCGATCTGAAGAAAGTAGACTCACTTTCAGTCTTATGTTAAATTGATTATATTAACTAGCAGAAGAAGATGAGGAAAACTTTAAAAGCAATAGAGGTGTCTCTGTGATTTTGCCAGCATCGGAGACTATCGTGGAGTCATTTCATTGGTTCCTTTAATTGATTGGGTTGTACACCCACGCAGGCGAACTCGGGCATCGGGAGTTCATGCGAGGTGTTTGATGAAATTCCTGAACCATGTGTTGTCTCGTATAATGCGATGCTTGTGGGGAAAATGGGGATATGGGTTTGCATTTTTGATGTTTTCTCGCATGCCTTATAGAGATGTTTATTCATGGACTAGTATGGTTCATGGGTACATGAACAACGGATGCTCTGAGGTTGCTGTTAAGTTTTATTGAGAATATGATGGTACAAGAGGATGTGAAGTGTGGTTTATTGAGAATTTTTTACCAAAATAAGCCATTATTAAAACCAATTCACCAAAATAGTACATTTTTCTAAAATTTTACGAAAATAGTATAAACGTGGTTCACAGTAACGTTTAGGCATTCAATGCCAAAACGGCTAAAGCTAACAGCTAACAGACAATAAAACGTGAGAGTCAATAACGTTTTAGAATTCGTTACTGAGAAGCACGTTTTATAGCTACATTCATAGTGACATTTTATATTTCGTTGATTTGCTTTTTTTTTCTGAAGACGACATTCTCCAACACACAACAGTTAGATCCTTCATCCCGCACCATTACACGAAATATGTAAAATTCCTCCATTGATGGGCTATCACCGAGTGATATATATAGCTTTATTAACCATCAAATGAATATGACGCGCCTGTGTAACATAAATAATTATATGAGAAGAGTAATTCTTATTCATTCAATATAACAGAATGGCATTTCATGTCCAATGAATAAAAATAGTCTAACTTTGATAAAACACACTGTTTAAAAAATAACATGCCAAAATGTAGATTCAGTATAGCAGGGGAATGGAAAGAAATTGTAAGCTTATGCTAATGTAGCAAAGGACATAAAGGCTAGCTGATGTAGCGGCAGCACCTCTGCCGAAGCAACTGAGAGTGAAACGGCAAAGGTATCAAATGAAAATAGCTCGGAAACCACAGATAAAGAAGCTAAAGAGGCAAAGGTATCGGATGAAACTGATGCTAAACAACCAACTGTTACTGAACAGAAATCAAAGTTAAACAAGCTGCTGCTGGGTATTTTTTGTTGGAGTATCTTATACTTTGATGTTTCATATAAAAAAAATGCATCCCCTCAAAGTTAAACTTCAATAAATTACTTCTTGATAGCCCTGTTTCTCTTGCAAGAAGCCTATAACTCCAAGTCAAAAAAATAAATAAAACATCCTAATTTTTTACAGTCACTAGATAATAATTAAGACAAAAATGCATCTTTTGTAACATAGAATGGAAGCAAAAGCCAATCCTTATCACCTTTCTCTGGTCCCCAACATTTTCACGGTCAGTAAGAGGTGTTCTTGTACAATAGGGTAATCAGTGTTCCTTATCATGAACTTAGCCGAACATAGTATTTTTTGCATATGCATATTTACATAATTCGTACTAAAAACAATAGAGTTCAATTGAACCAAGCAAACTCGCGGTAATCTATCAACTCCATTATACGATGGACAAAGTCCTTGAGGATCCAGTTAACTTAAAAGAGCAGACATTGAAAATTATGTTTCCCTAATCTATTAGTTCTCTCAACAACAAGCCTAGGGCCAACATAGTGTTCTCCATTTTGCTTAATTTATTCCCCTTTGTTATGCCTAACTCGAGTAATTACACAGTAGAATCACATTACATAGCAATGATCAGGGAAAGAAAGCGATACAAGCATGCTAAGGTTGCACTACCCCAACTGTAAGACCCTACTGCAGTAATGTCTTCAAGCATAGGCAAGTACATAAGCTTTAAAAGGCCGCCAGATGTGTCTGCCAATATTAAACCAACAATCATCCAAAACATATAACACCTAGCCTTCTCATTGACCATATCCTATGTTGCCAAATCAGACAACTGTGGTTAAAGTTGCAAGTGTGCATTAAGCACAGAGACCTACTATGTTTAAAGTCTTGAGGATGTGGAGTAAAACCTAATAATCTTTAACAAATATTTTGCCAATCCGCTATGGTCCTCTGTGGTTCATACCCAAGTACTGAATTACCTTTCACGGGTAAGCCGTACAATATCTCCACGTCCTGTAAGTTGATCTTAGCCTCACCCGTCCGAAAGTGGAAGGTATGAGTCTCAAGACACCATCTCTCAACTAGTGAAGTGATTAAACTACAGTCTACAGCAGGCCGGTGAAATCTATAGACACCATACAATTCAGATAATCTGATCACATCTAAGACTCGTGGATGGATGAAATGTTCATTTACGAGGTCCCAAAACTTTCCATCACAATTCCTTGTGTTCAAAATCATATTATCATTTCCTATCCATATATCTCGTGACCTATGAGTGAGTTGTTCGGTTAATATAGACGGATCAAGTGGACCGGAATCCAGTTGGTATGCATTATTACTAGCCATAAAAGAAATACCTACACACAAATGAATGTTTTTACAATAATCAACAAAACTAACAAAGCAAATCAAACTAAAATACAACTTATAAACTTTCCTCAAATGCTTCACCACCAACATAAAGTTCAATCACATCAATTAAAAATATATTTCATATAAAAAATCGCAATCCTTGAGGAAATTGGATACCATTACTAAATTTAACAAAAAGGGAAACAACATATTCATCAAATCTAAGATCAACTATACTAGTATGTGACAAAATTACCTCAATCACAAAAAGTTACTTCTCTTTTAAAGCTTTTTGACCATTTTTTGCAAGCAAAACAGCCAACCTCTTTCCAATTTTTGAAAGTTTCACCTCTACGTAAATCTTGTAGTGTGCCGAATCTTCAACCGCTGAACAAAAGAATTTCAAATCTAGTGTAGTTAGCGTGTCAATTCTGCAAGGCAAGTTTTTCTTTCCGGCGACAGTTGCAAGTGGGTTAGGAATAAAAAGGTGAGAGGTGAAGGTTTTTTCTTTCCGACGATAGTTGCAGGTGGCTGATGTGAATCTCCATGATTTTTCGTTCAATTTGATAAAAATCAAATGAGGTTTTGTTGAATACAATGGGTTTTGATCGATTGATATGAAAGAATGGTTATTATGAATACATTGGGTTTCAAGTTGCGTCCAGCTTCTGTTAATGGATAAGCACTCAAGTTGGCCATCGAAGTTGTTCTTTGTAAGTGAGAACTCCCTGAGCTTTCCACATCTCAAGAATGGAGAAATTGGTCCTTCAAGATGGTTATTATGAAGGTCCAAAACCTCTATGTTGGTGAGATTCCATAGAGGCATAAGAATGGGCCCCGAGAGATTGGAAGAACTCATCACTAGGTCAAGCAATGAAACTTGTCTTGAAGTTTGCTGCAAGTGAGGTTAAGCTCAATCACTTTTCCTGTCATCTCGTCACAATGAACTCCATCCCAAGTGCAACAATCTGTGCTCTTGTTCCATGAAAGAGTTTTGGATATGACTGGATCCATTGGCCTCTTATGCCGATACAATAATCAGAAACATTAGGATCTATTGTAAACATGTACTTAAATTGTAGAAGAGAAAGAGCTTGATCTTTGGGGCATAAATGAGGTAAGGATGAGGAGAAAGCGAGTTGACAGAGAAAGGGATATATCATAAAAAATACAAGGTTTACGTAGCCCATTTCTGCACTAAAATGTTCAAAATTAATTAAGTTGGTAGAGAAGAAAT
>JAJOOS010022409.1:0-18837 GCA_029582725.1 Solanum chiquidenum | reverse complement strand
GTTTGTTAGGAAAATGAGGAACGGAAGCTTTGGTTATCCAAATGACGTATCTTAAAGATATGTAATTTTATGATTTAAGTAAACGTTGTTTTGGAATATAATGAACATATTTCATTTTTTATTATTTTATTTTATAATAGAAGTGGTAAGGTGTTGCTCTTAATTTTCTTTATATAGGCATGCATGTTTATCTCACAAAGGAAAAGAAATTTGTAGTTCTTATTATACAAAAAAAAATTATGAGAATTTTTTTTGATGTTGCTAAGTTTAAATTAGACATGAAAGACTTCCAAAGGGGAATGATATTTTAATTGTAATTGAAATGTTTGGGGATTAACGTTGAGATATTTTGTTTTAATTCAACAAGAGATAGTTAGTTGGACCTCCTTTTTTTCATGTCCTCAAAACATAGGTAGTTAAGCTCGTTTCGAAAGATGCTTTAATTCCACTAAATTACTTATAAAGTGACGAGAGGGATTTGCTTGGATGGTAAGCACCCCTCACTTCTAATCCAAAGGTTGCGAGTTCGAGTCACCAAGGGAGCAAAACGGGTGGCAGCTCCTAAGGGAGGAAAAAAAAAACTTATAAAGTACTACGACTCTAATTGGGTACTTCCCAACAAATTAATGTCATGCCCTATCAGTGTTTTAAAAGGCAAATGTGAGATGAATCGTTTTACACACTATGAAACAAAGCGTAAACTTCGATATAAGGGACGTAAGTCCTATGGATTTGTGATATAAGGGACGTAAGTCCTATGGATTTGTGATATAAGGGACGTAAGTCCTATGGATTTGTGCGACATATATCTCATGTATCTTTCATTTTAGAAAATTTAAAATATAAGCAAAAGAATATTTTTCAATGATTCTACCAATAAATTTAAATAAATCTCTAATTATATATAAAAAAAATTATAATTATTATTTGAAAAGAGGTAACAATACAGAAAATGATAATAGCCATTTTAAAAATAAAATCATCATTCATTCATCATCGATCTGCACATCTACTAGTCCTTCCGACTCTCAACTAATATTTGCACTGATTATTACTTATATATCTCAAAGAAGGAGACGGATAAAAAGTGTAAAAGCAATGACAAAAAATAAATAAAATTGCTATAGGAACACAGTGCTACGAAATCTCTATCCTATCCATTTCAGACATGATTATCTAAAAAACTATTTATGATAGTATCATTTTCTATAAGAGTTATTTTCTTTATTTATATATTTTATGAAAAATCACTAAAACATGCAAACATGATAACATAAAGTATAAATATCATTTTCTCAATAATAAAAAATATGATTTATAACAATAATACTTTTAAAAAAAAAAAAAAAACTTGACGCTCTTACAATTTTACATCCGGATCTCATGCACCACAAATTATAGCGAGCTACACCTTTTATTTGTGTTCCTAAACATTTTTTATATGCCCCATTCTAAAATTCACCCTGAAACTTGTCCCAAAAATGCCTTTAAACACACTATCATCTATCCATGATTTTTCTGTTTGCTTTTGTGGGGGGAGTTATTCCCATTGGGCAATCGCAAGAGTATAAAATGATGAAAAAAAATCACAATTATTTATAGTGATGCAAGCTACAAGTCATGCTACGTACATTACAACAAAGGAAAGCCACTACTATGATACAAATTTCATGTCATGACATGTAAAAAGATGAAATTGAAAGAAAAGGATAAAGAAACTTAACAATTAGCTACAATATTGCGTCACCCAACTTTTATTTCCCTGTTGCTTGCTTTTTATGTTGATTAAAATAAAAGAAACAAAAAACAGAACCAACCACAAGGGTTGATCTTTGTGAATACAAGACGTACAAGAAAAATGAACAAAACTTTTGAAGCCAAAGCAACTATATCATGTACCGGGAAATGGGGAAAGATAAAGGGAAATATTTAAATACAGTTTCATATCATAAAAGTCACTTCTTTTTTCCATTACATAATTATAACTTAATTGTATTTATAATATCAACTTAAAAATCACCTTTCTTTGGATGGAAATTAAGAAATCTACTAAGACCATCTTTGGTATTGCTGTTAAAAACTGCTTATTTTTAGAAGCATTCTTTTAAATGACTTTTTAAAAAAGTTCTTTTGACAAAAGTAATTTGTGTTTGGCTAATCCATTTGAAAAGTGCTTTTGATAAGCAAATCGTGTTTGACTAATCTTTTTTTAAAAGCGTTTTTGAGAGTCAAATTACGAAAAAGGGTAAGTATCAATGTACTTTTAATACTAAGATTATTTTATAGAGAGAAACTATTTTAAATATCTATTAGAATTTTTTTAACGAAAATATGCATATTCAAATTTTCAATCAATATTATACATAAATAAATTAAATTAAATTAAATATTAATATAATATTAACATGACGACGTAAATATAATTTAAAATATCAAGAAAAATAAATTTAAAAACTATTCCACAAATTAAACCACTATATACAAAAAATTCACTACAAAAATAAATAAAATCCTTCATATTTTTAATCCTACAAAAATGTTGTTGTTACATTTATTTATGATTCTATAAAATAAGACGTAAAATAATATATAAAATATAAAATAATAATAGTATATAAACATAAAATAAAAAAATATTATATAAAAATAAAAAATAAATATTTTGTATGAAACTTAACCAAATTAATAATATATGTTAATTAATTAATAAGGAATATATTGATAAATATGCATATATGGGAGGGATATTTTAGTCTTTAAGAATATAATTTTTTGCTTCTGCTTCTACTTTATTTAAGAAACAGTAAAACTGCTTCTGCTTCAATTTAAAAGCAGTTTTGAGAATTTGCCAAACACTATTTTTTTTCAAAAGAAGTGCTTTTATCGAAACAAAAAAACACTTTTGACTTCCCAACAACAATGTCAAACAGGCTCTAAAGGTGACATGACATGCAAATTAGAAAATTCTGATGCATTTTCACTATATTTGTGCATTTTAAGTGCATATAGGCATAGTTAACTAATTTTTATATAATTAAAAAATGACTTTAATGATATGACCTTATGCTCGAGAAATCTTTCTTCAAATTATTGAATCATTGGATTTCTTCTTCTAAGTGCAGGGTTTCAAACATTTATTATACGACATAATTATTATTTTTTGTTCAATTTTGCCTATGATATATACCTATTGAGTACACGTGTTTTCATACTTATAATATTGTTCCTGCATTATTTTAATGCAAATCCTAGCATTAACACAGACCTAGTTGATTGTTTATCCGAGACAATACTTCTTCATGAGCTTGAGTGAGCTACTTGGATTTTGGATTGGTGCTTGGCTTCGTCTAGCTTTATATGTTTCTGTCTTTTACTATTTCAGATAGTTTGGTAGATTTGAAATGGATGGGCTAAAACATTCGATGCTTTTGTACTGGTGATACTAGGTCTTAGATGTATTTTCTTATTTATGCACTTCTATTCTATTTATGAAATCATGAATTTTTTAGGGTTACTTTTACAGTATTGACTTGATATTTGATTGGGGTGAAGAACTGATGACTTGCCTACTAGCTGAATTTGTATAGGTGTCATCATGAACTTGAATTTTGGATCGTGACGTAATATTTTATTTTGCAGAAATTTAAAGTTATAATCGATATGCATTTTATATTAACAAATATAGTAGTTGTTAGCAATTTAAGAGTGTTTTCTTGTTCATCTGCTAACAAGAACATAAGATGATAGAGGAGTGTCTAGGAAGCCAACCCTCATTTACATCTCTTTGCACCAAAATAACTGATCCTTAGTCCTTACTAATTCTTTCCATTCTTAGGATCCTATTCATAAATTTAACATCAATTAGGCCATGAAATATGTACACATTGCTTGGAATGATAGGCTTTATTTGGAAGTTTCCCATTTTCATATTTCCTTACATTCCACCTTTTCTACATTGGAGGGATTCAAAGGTCATCCAAAAACAAGATCAACTAATTAAGCAACATTCAATTGTCTCAATGTAGGCATTGCTTAATTATCCAACCAGCCAAAATAGAATAAAGACAACAAGAGCATGCTCAACAAACACTAGCAACAATTGAAAATAGGAAAGGGATATATAATTAATAAAGATTTTAGTGAGTCGATTCTAGGGGTGTCAATTTGGGGGGTTGAGTCAAGTTTGGATGGGTCATAATGGGTCAAGACCCAACCCAACTCAAATTTCTTGGGTCAAAATGGATTAGGTAATGAGTTAAATTACGGGTCAAGACCCAACACAACCTAATTTTTACCAAGCTTAGTTATTTCATTTACAAATTATTTTTAGTACCTAGTAAAATTATTTTTTCTTTATTATGTCTATATACAACATATCAAATTGAAAAAGAAAAGTTTTATAAAAATATTGACAAGATTTTTCATGAGCCAAATCGGGATACATCTCAACCAAATTTTTAATAAGTTGAAATAATGAATAGGCGTGTAATGATTTGGTTGGTCATTTTTGAAAATTTTCATAAAATTACCATTTATCTCTCCCAATATTGACCCCGATTCATTTTTGAATGTGTTTTAAAATTAGTTTCGAGTTTTGAGTTAAAAGTTGTGAATTATGGAATTTTGAAATTTGAAAGGCTAAAATTGTTTAAAAGTGGGTGTCTTTTGGAGTTTCGAGTGTCGGAATGAAATTTTGTCGATCCATCAGTTTTGAAATGTGAAAATTACACTAAGAGAGTTGTTGATTTCAAATTCAAAGTCTTTTGAGGATTTGAGGTCCTAAATTGGAAGATTGTAGAATTTTAGCCTTTGGGTTGACTTTAGTCAATATTCGAGGTTCAGATGTTTGAATTGGATTTGCGACAGTTCCTTTGGATTTGGGGGATGATTTTAGGCCTAGAGGAGTCTTGGTTGAATACTTAGAGGTCTCGATCTTGATTTAGTCTTTTAGGTGTTATCATTAGTTTCTTGTGACTTACACGGGACTCGGGTCAAGGAGACCACAAATTCTTGTTTCGATAGTTCCATTGTGTTCGGAACGTTGATTATAGTCAATTTGCAGTGTACGGGGTTCCAAACAAATCCTGATGGTTCATTCGATGATATTGAAGATGGTTGTGTTTGCTGGTGTCTGCACGCCTCGCTATTGCGAATACTAGCCACTTAAGCAACCTTCGTTTTAGCGAGAATCCCCACTTAAGAGGGGTTCGCGTTAGGGACGTTCGCTTAAGCGAGCCTATGCCCGCTTTTGCTGCCTGCAATTTCAGGGTTTTACCCATTCTTCCCCTATTTTGAGTTTTGGAAAATCCTTGGAGGCGATTTTGAAGAGAAATCTTGTGCTAAATCATTTGGATAAGCCTTTGTGACCCTAAAACTTCAATTCCCTTTAATAATTTATGGGTTTTAACATCAAAACTTGAGATTTTAATTGACAAATGACAAAGTGTTTCAAGAACTGGAGTTTTTTTTAGTAAAATGGTAATTATGAACTGATTTTAATTCTTTTTTTCGAAATGGTTTTTACCAATGATTTACAATTTTCTTGGACAACATTTTCAAGTAAAGATTTTCAAATTCAAACCTCAATTTTGAAATTGGATTCTTGAGTTGATTTGACCATTTTTCAATTGAATGATTTGGGTGTTATTATTTCAAGAATCTTATTGTGATTACTTGACTGAATTAGATTTGGTGGCTTTTGATTGAATTGGGCAAATAATTTCTAAACCTTGTAAAACTAGGAGAATCGTGTGTTTTCCTTCATTGTGTGTTGGGGAGTAATGAAAATGAGTTGATGGGTTCAATTATTCAACTTGATTGATCTTAATGAATAAAAACATGATTAATGAAAAAGGCAGTGTGTTGATCATAATTCTTTGTGAATTACCTTATTGTGGACCATAAATTTGTTGATTGATGAAATGCTTTGATACATCATTGTGGATGTGAATTGTTTGAGTTGCTGTCTCTTCCTTATGGTGTGAAATTGCTTATTTTCATTAATTTCCTTGCACTGTGATGAGACATGTTATAATATAAAGTCAAAGGAAAATAGTTTCAACTAGTGGTATTGTGCAAAAGGGAAATGATTTCGGCAAGTGATATGATATAAATCCAAAGGAAAGTGGGTCTGGATAGTGATATGATATAAAATCGAAGGAAAATGATTCCGGCAAGTGATATAATATAAAACAAAAGGAAAAAGGTTCCGGCTAGTGATATGATATAAAGCCAAATGGAAATGGTTCCGGTAGTGATATTGTGCAGAAGGGAAATGATTTTGACAAGAGTTTGACTATTGTGATTTAATGCATTTTTAAACTTGTGATTGATCTACTAGGTACTTATGATTATTTTACTTGACACTTTGGATTGATCTACTTGATACTTGTGATTGACATATATGAAACTTATTAGTTGTTGAAATGTGGTCTTTAGACTGTGATTGTTAAGCCTAGTGATCCGTGTATTGTAAAACTATTAGGTTGAGTTGATTTCTATTCAAGTTGTAGTTTGATGAGGTTTGGTTGGGATGACATGAGTACTCGTTTTCTAGATAGTTTTGCTTTGTTTAATAGGTTGCTTGCTAAGTATTATGTTGTTTGGTACTCACTCCTTGCTTCTACACTTGTGTAGGTTCCGAGACCGGATTCATGTGATTGCTCTTCGTCTATTTTTGAGGCTTTCGAAAGATTTTAAGAGGTAGTTGCTTATCATCCCGACAGACCTTCTTGTTCCTTACTTTAATATTTTATGCTTTGTTCTATTCTAGAGACAAAGACATCACGACTTGTACTTATCTTTCAACTTTATATTTACATTAGTGGCTTGTACACACGACAACCAAGTTTTGGGGTTATGTTTGAATGACTAAGTTTCTGCTCTTATGTTATTATTGTCTTACTTTCCATATTTCTTTCATATTTTTGGGTTTGCGACTAGTTTGTCTTGGTGGGATAGACAAGTGTCATCACGTTCATTTTTGGATTTGCGACTGGTTTGTCTTGGTGAGATAGACAAGTGTCATCACGTTTATTTTATTTGCAATTAGTACATGATTTGCAAAAACCACTAGACTATCTTTGATTGAACAATGCCTCGATTATAGATAAGAAATCATGTTTGTATCCATCAGTTTGGAAATGATTAGAAAGAATGATCTTTATATAGAAGTATAAAGCAAAACAGACAAGTCCAGGACCAACCCAAAAGATCCACTGCCCATTTCAAATGTGGCCTCCTCTAACAAAAGCAGCTCCAAAGCACCTAGCCGGATTCATTCCAGCTCTAGCATAGCCCTTTTTAGTAGTAACTGAAGTTGAAATAAACACAAGAATCCCAGTAGAAGCCTAACAATAGACATGACAGTAATAAGCCCAAGTGACTTGGACTGGCGATGATCATATGCCATCCAAAGTGAACCAAAAACCAAAGTAAATGTACACATAAACTCGAGCCAAAATGCTTGGGCTATCTCCAAGCCCACAATCTCTGACCCGTTGAGCCCAGGCGTAACTACCGTAACGGTACAATCACCAAGAGAGAATCTTTGTTCAATGGTACTACTCATCACAGCTTTGAGTGCTAGTGCACCTAAAATAGCACCAACACATTGTGCCACTATGTAAATGTATATCCTTGTGATTGTGATTGTGCTTGTGTGATGTGTGACTTGCGGTTGACTCGGGTACCACGCTTGATTCTGTATATCTGTTAGTTAGCTCGAGTACCATACCAGGTATATATATCGATTGACTCTGGTACCACACCTGTTACAATATATTTTATTGTTTGGATCGTGTACCACACCTGGTATATGTTTTATTGTTCTTTTGTGTAAGTTGGCTTCATGAGTGGACTAGGTTTACTTATTATGTTTCTTTTCCCACATGTTGGTCTATAGGTGGCTGGGTTGTTGTGTTTAATGTTGGGATAGTTCTGGTGCAGAACGGGGTTGCATGTTAAACACTGTAGTAATTGTCTTAAAGATCCTTGAGTGGTCCGAGTTACTTGAGAGGCGGGTGGGAATCAGGTATGGGTTACAAAGATGGTTTAGACATGTCTCATGTGGTTGATGGGACAGGCTGATGGAGGGAGGGAAGTGAATAGTTTAATTCCTTGGACTCTATATGTATGTTATGAGATTTAGAACTTTTAGAGTAAAGGTAATAGAGCCAAGGGGGCCAAGGATTAGGGTAGTTGAAATGAAAGCTTAGAGTGAGGTATGTGTGGTGGTTGGCAGGCAAGGTACACTTGAGAATCATTAGGGTGGCATAAAGAGTGCGCTTGAGGAAGTCATAGGGTGATAAGAGGGTTGAATGTTTAATGGTAGAGTTGGCGATGGAATAAGGTGACTGACTTAGGGGTACAATGTATGAATCCAAGTGGTGGTATTCGGTAGAAGGGACTTATGTTTCTACTGTTTATTGCATGTTATTATGTGGTGGATTTTGGTCGACCAATGATGTCTACCAGTACATGTTGTTTGTACTAATACCATTCTTGATATGTCACTTGGCATGAAATTGACAACAAACTAAAATTCAGTTTATACTTCTTCTAGGGATGTACATCATCGGGTTAGTTTGGGTTTTTAAAAAATCAAATCAAACCATTTGTCTGGGTTTAAAAAATATATAAAGCAAACCAAACCAAATCAATAATAGTTGGATTTTTTTGATCTCGGGTTTTTTTGGGTTATTCGATTCTCTCGGGTTATTCGGGTTTTTTTTATTATGACTAAAGAGCTTGCGTTCTTTCCATGATTTAAAAAAAATATTGAACACTAACATGATTTTTCATCCTAGAAAAGCATTCAGTAATTTCTTTTGGCATTGCAAGCCCATGAGTTCAATAGGTAATTCCCCATTATATTTGGAACACAAGTTTTCAAAAAATTACTACTACAATTTTGGACAAATCATAAAACATTATCAATAAAACCTCTTTTCAAGAGCGATTCATTATACAACTAATCTAGTAGACTAGTACATTAGAGAAATTGATGAAAGTAAAATAGTGGCTTAAATCGTTTGCATAGTCAAAATATTATCGTCAAAAGTTAATACGAGTTGTTTACATTCAAATCTTTACATTCTACACCATCATTGCTTACAACCTAGGACCTTGTACCTAGAAGAACAATACATTTTTTACTTGAGATCTTCTATACATATTTTCCAAAATACCATAGCCTACATCTGCAAAGTAAATAATACAAATCAACTAAGTTGATTAGCAATGGATTAACTAAGTTGTTTAGTCCTTAGTTCTTATTACAGTTTAGAGCAAACAATAATTTGGTAATTAACAATCACATAAGAATGAATTAATACCTTTGTTCCATGTAGTGAAATTAAAGTACATCAACTAGCTAATCAATCTCAAAGGTGAGTCGGGTTATTCCAAAAGAATAAAAACAAATTGAATACTAAATAAAATTAAAAAGCATAATCATATTTAATAACAATTTGAATATATAAAGTTACCTTCTTCAATTTCCTCAATTTTCTGGACATCCTCTAATATATCTTCAAGCTTGCATTCTTTAGAAGGTGATCGTTGCCATCGTTGAGTGAAAATAAGCGCTTCTATCGATTTTGGAGATAAAGAACTTCAATAACTATCAATAATTCGACAACCTATACTAAAACCTGACTCAGATGCAATAGTAGAAATATGAATATAAAAGATATCCCTAGCAATTTTCTCAACAATTGGATATCTACTGAACGAAACTTTCCACCAACTCAAAATATTAAAATCTTTGATCTTCACTACACCATATTTCAAGTATATGTCCGGATCAAAAAAAAAATTACAACAAAATCCTTCTTTTTCATGTGTTTCTTCCACTGAGATTGCAAAAAATCACCAGGTTCACGCATCACACAATTACCATCTTCAATATTTTCATTAGAATCTTCGGAGTAAGGAGCAAGAACAATTGTAGTGATTATATAAGAGATTCAAAACATCTCTCACATCTTGAGACTTTAATCTTCCCATCAAGAGCCATATGTAATAGAAAGAATATATTCTACATATTGCATCTTGTATCTAGGATCCAACACAACAACAACTATCAATAACATATTCATACTCTCAAACTTACCCCAATATTTATCCATCTTTTATTTCATTCTTTTTGCCATATCAATCAAAATGATATCATCATGTTTAGTATACTTGATAATATCATTTCGGAGATTGAAAAAATCATGAAAGAAAGAGTGAGAAGTAGAATATAAGCTATCCAAAATTTTTTAAAGTTGCCTGATAGAAAAGATTAAGAAACTTCACAAAAGCTTTCACATTCTTCCAATCTTCTGTTGATGGATTTTTTGTTGTTGTACTTATTTCTCGACATTGCTTTTGATAATGCTGGTCATCCACATACATTCTTGTAAAAGATTTTTCAAATTTCAAGGCTTTATCCAACATTGTGTATATCGAGTTCCATCTAGTCTCAACATCCCGACTTACAAGATAACATGTGTCAATCTTAACTTTCTCAACAAAGGACTTGAAAGTAGAAAATCTTGAAGAAGAAGACCTAACATATTTCGCTGCACTTCTTATATGAGAAATGAGCTCAATTTGTTCATCCAACCCCTCTTTTACAATCAAGTTTAAAATATGAGCATTACATTAGACATGTAAAAATTGATTTTCAAACATTACCCCTTTTCAATCTTTAATACGCTCCTTTAAACTCTTAATGGAAGCATCATTTGTGGTTTCAATGCCCCAACCTAATAAGCAATTCTCAATCTCCTTAGCAATAGTCTCACCTTTGTGATTTGGTGTTTGAAAAAAATTAAAAATTCTCTTTTGTAGATTCCATTGATCATCAATCCAATGTGCAGTGACAACCATATAAGTTTAATTTTGAATTGACGTTCATGTATCACTGGTAAGACAAATACGTTGGTTTTTAATAAACTCCTTAAGCTTTTCTTTCTCTTCTTGATAAATCCTTAGACAATGTCGAGCAACAGCTACACGAGAAGGTACTTCAAAATTTGGAAAGGCTTTAGCCATTAATTTTTTGAATCCTTCTCCCTCAACAACTCTAAACGGTTGCTCATCAATAATTTTAAATTCGGCAATTGCTCTCTTAATTTCATCCATATTAAACACCCCTTTTCAGTGGAACCACCTTCTGGCCAAACTCTTTTGATAGGTTTTAATGTGGTTTGCCTCTTATCGGACTTAAATGGAGACTTGAGACATTTTACAGTTAAATGATTCTATAATGTAGTCGTCCCATTAACACTGTTGGCAGCAAAGGTTTTAGAACAATAATTGCATTTTGCCCTACATTTACCTCCTTTAGCAATAAACTTGGAGAATTGATCCCAAATTTAAGATGTTTATCTACCTATATTTCCGGAGTTAGAAGGGGCGGGAGGAGCTGCTCTTTTTTTCTTTTTAGGAGGTGTGCATTGACGAGGAGTTACTTTATCTTGTTGTTGAGATATTGTTGGCATAGTTGAAGGAATATTGATAATCACCTCTATATCCGTTCCAGAAGGTGTGGTTTCCATCCAAAAAGAAAGTTGGTGCACATACATAACAATAGTTATTAATTTTCTGATACAAGACTGTGATTCAACAAGACTTCCATTCACGTATTGTGCACAAAACTTAGAAGTAGGGATGCGTATCGGTCGGTTCGGTTTGGTTTTGAAGTTTATTGGTTTGGCTTATTTGTTATCGGTTTGCAGAGATGTTAAACCGTTATAGAATCATTAAGATATTGCTTTATCGGTTATTGGTTTATCGGTTTTTTATTGTTATCGGTTTAACAATTAAGATTTGACACAAAAACATAATTGAAAATCACTTAGAAACAAGGTGACAAACCAAATGAACCATGCACATGAGTTCACAAGTTACATCTTGCTCAAAAGCAAACACTTTTACATTGTAGAATAACCAAGTGTTTGAGACAATCGGAAATAAATGTAGAAAATCAAACTCTAAGTCAAGGACTTTATATACAAAATGGTATAAATATAATTATTTAATTTACTATCGGGTTGTTAACCCATTAAGAAAAAATCTCAAACCATTAAGAACCGACAACCCAATAACAAAAAAATCAAACTGTTATCAAAATCGCTAAACCAATAACTAGTACTGATAAACCAATATTTTTTTTTGGTTCGGTTCTGAACAGGCCTACTTAGAAGTATATTTCACTTTGAAACAAAAATAGATGCACATATAGTACCAAATGTTTGGCTAGAAAAGTTTGGTGTATTTTATGCTATCAAAATCTAATTCTCTTAAATTTTTATCTATATCACTTGCTTTTCCTCATCACTCCGGACCATCTTTAATATATACCCTCACACAATGTTTACAGTACAACCCCCACCCCCATACAAATGGAACCAAAAGTAGTGAATCTGTAACACCCCGTATGCTAGGAAGACCAGAATACAAAATTTTTAGAAGTTGCATGTGCCACCAACGGGGCCACCCAAGGACCGTAGGGTGACCCACGGACCGTAGGTGGGGTCCGTGGTTGGCCACTTGCAGCCTCCCCAGAAACCAAAAAAATCTCAGCTAAGGATCGATCCACGCCAGGACCTACGGACCGTAGGTCAGTCGTCGATCCGTTGGATATGTTGTCGATGGGCCTCGACATCTTTTAAGTTAGGGGTCGTTTGGTCTTTTCCCTATGCGTTTGACACCTAAACTACATTGTTTAACCCCTAAAATACGTAGTTTTGGTCAGTTTGAGCCTAGTAACTTAATCAGAAATTACCCTAACCAATTCATTCTAAAAGAAATCAATCAAACCAAGAAAAAAAAGCATTGATCAAATCCTCTTCAAGAACACATCAAGTTTCCCTCAGTTCCAGCCCCTAAATCGAAAGATTTCTCCGTGGAATTCATTACCAGGTATGTGGAATTTCTCTAGTGGGTTCCTTCCACCCATTAGGTCCCTAGAATTCAGTCAGATTCTTGATTCCCTTCATTATGTTTAGACTTAGGATTTCTAGAACTTCAGATTATTACTATGATTTAACTGTTAGATTAATCCTAATCAGAATATTATGTTTACATAACTATGTTGCTTAATCCTTACATGAAATTCAGAACCCTAGTTGTCTAGATTCGTTTAGTTCATGAATTACACTTTCTAGGTCACTTTATACAATATACATGCATCAGTTTTCAAATGTTTCATTAACAGTACTCAATGTTGCATTTTCAGTTAGCATGTCAGAATCTCGAGCGATCCAGTTTATATTCAGTTATGTTGTATTGTATACATTCTAGTTGGGAGTAGGCTTAATACCGAGTTGGACTAGGGCAATCACTCTCATAGTCCTAGAACTACGTGCCCCCATAGGTTAAATTTCCTCTGTGGGTGTCATATTTAGTGATCACGGCAGTCATGCCTTTATACCCCTGGCAAGGTATATTGGGTCCTCTCGATGGGGTGTATACATCGAACTTCACATTTATCTCATGTGATTTTATGTCGGTTATTAGTAGTTCCCACAGTTAGATTCTAGTGCATTGACCAGGTTATCAATTTTATTTCAGTATTCAGCTTCAGTATGTTATGTACTTGGTCATTGCATTTAGTTTAGTTCATATTTAGTATGTTTAGTATATTCTTCATGTTCATCTTATATCATTAATCAACATGCTTTATTCAATTATGTATATATTGTTCAGCTTATTCATATCCTGCATGCTCAGTACCTTTCAAGTACTGACGCATCCTCTGTGCTACATCTTCTCATGATGTAGGTTCAGGTCCTCAACATCCAGATCACACATAGATCGGTCAGTAGTATCAGTGGTGCTTTCTCATTCTTCGAGGATGATAGACATATTTTCCTTTACTTTCAGTTTCAGTTTTGCTAGAGTTAGTTGGGGGCTGTCCCAGCATATCTTGTTGGTTAAAGGCTTTTATTCAGACATAGTTAGACTCAATTTTATCTTTAGACTCAATTTTATCTTTAGTTTGAACTTTCAGTTGTCATTAAACTCGCAGTTTATATATTCTGACTTATATTGGGTATTTCCCATCATTTCAGTTTATCTCATGATATAAGCTTCCGCATAGTATATTTACTCAATTTTTTAAGTATGCTTATAATATGCCAGCTCAGGATTAGCTTGGGGTCACTTGTGATCTCAGGTCCTGTGTTTACGTCCTGGGGTAGCCTCGGACCGTGACAAACTTGGTATCAAAATACTAGGTTTAAGACTCCTAGGATGTCTGAAAAGCTACACCAATTAGAGTCCTTTTCATGAGTGTGAAACGCGCCACACCTATGAGAGGGAGGCTATGAAGTGTTTTAGGAAAAACTTCACTTTCTTGTTATTCTTATCGTGTGTGGGTATGATCTTCTTTCTAACTTGAAGTTATGCATGCCTCCTCATATATCTTACGCAAGGAATGCAATGCCCGCAACGCTAATGCAACTCCTCCAGTCTAGATCATGAGGTTTTGAATGTATAATTTTGGAACGCCATTCAACTTTTGTCCCAGAGTGTAGCCAACTAGAACAATCAGCAGGTTCCAGTTCCTGCAAATGCTAGTGGTGGATCAGTGGCAGCTAGGGTCCGTGATTTGGTTAGGATGAACCCACTTGAGTTTGTAGGGTCGCAAGTTGGTGGGGATCCCTAGAATTTTTGTTGATGAGGTCAAAAAGATCTTTGGAGTGATGCAAGTAACTGGGAATGATAGGGTAGATTTGGCGTCCTACCAGCTCAAGGATGTAGCTCACATTTGGTTCACTCAATGGAAGGAAAACAGGGGTGAGAATGCAGCTCCTGTGACTTGGGAGTGTTTTACCGGAGCTATTCTCGACAGGTTCTTTCTAAGAGAGTTGAGGGAGGCTACAACTCAAGAGTTCATGAATTTGTGGCAATTTTCTATGACAGTCTAAGAGGCATACCTAAGTTCACCCAGCTCTCTAGGTATGCTACACATATGGTTGCCGATCCCAGGGCACAAATGAGTAAGTTCATATTTGGAGTATCTTACTTGGTGAAGACATAATGCAGATATGCGATGTTGTTAGATGATATGAATATTCTAGGCTCATGACTTATGCTCAATAGGTTGAGGGATATAAGCTTCGGGAACATGCTAAGGAAAATAAGAAGGCTAGGACAGAGAACTATGAGTACTTTCAGCAGAAATTGGGTGGTGGAAATCGTTCGCAGTTTCAGCAAAGGTCTTCAGCTACAACACCTTCATCAGCTAGTGCTCCATTCCCCAGGTTTCGACAGGATAAAAAAGGTAGGGCATCAGGCCCTAAGTCTCAGGGGAGTGTTTCAGGTACTAGAACCTGCCCAACGTGTCCAAAGTATGGTAAGAACCATCCGGGTGAGTGTTTTGCAGGAAATGATGGATGTTTTGGGTGTGGTCAGACTGTTCACAGGTTGAGGAATTGCCCTTCTTCTAAACTGGTTGAAGGAGGTAACACTAGTAGGGCTTATTCTACAGCTTCAGCAACACCAACAGGTCACCCGACTCAGTAGGGTACTACATCTAGTACATGTGATGATCAACGCCAGAACAAGTTGTATGCTCTCCAGGCTCGCCAAGACCTGGAAGATTCTCCTGATGTGGTCACTGGTACGTTACGAGTCTTTCACTTAGATGTTAATGCTTTGTTAGATCCAGAGGCCATTCTTTCCTTTGTAACTCCGTATATAGCAGTAAACTTTGATGTCAGTCTAGAAACTCTCTCAGAACCCTTCTCAGTCTCTACTCCAGTTGGTGACCCAGTCATAGCTAGACGGGTATAAAAAAACTGCCCTGTGACAGTCTCTCATAAAGTCACCTTAGCAGATCTTATAGAGTTAGAGATGGTAGAATTTGATATCATTCTAGGCATCGATTGGTTACATTCCTGTTATGCCTCAGTCGATTGTAAAACTAAGATCATTCATTTTCAGTTTCCAAGCGAACCAGTCGTAGAATGGAAGGGTAGTAGCTCAGTGCCTATGGGTCGATTCATTTCTTAACCTAAGGCCAGAAAGATGATCTCTAAGGGGTATCTATATCATCTAGTTTGGGTTAAGGATTCTAGCTCTGAAACTCCAACTCTTGAGTCAGTTTCAGTATTAAATGAGTTCCCAAAAGTGTTTCCAGAAGATCTTCTCCCGAAAAGGAAATCAACTTTGGAGTTGATCTCCTCCCAGATACCCAGCCTATTTCTATTCCTCCTTACAGAATGGCTCCAGGTGAGCTTAAGGAATTGAAAGAGCAGTTGAAAGACCTTATAGATAAGGGCTTTATCAGACCTATTATTTCCCCATGGGGTGCACCAGTGTTGTTGGTGAAAAATAAAGATGGTTCTCTCAGGATGTGCATTGACTATTGGTAGTTGAACAAAGTCACAATGAAGAACAAGTACCCTATCCCCATGATTGATGACTTGTTCGACCAACTTCAGGGTGGTAGTCTTTTTTCAAAAATAGACCTTAGATCCGGTTATCAGAGAAAGTGACATCCCAAAAATAACCTTCAGAACTCGGTATGGTCATTATGAATTTGTAGTTATGTCATTTGTACTAACCAATGCGCCTGCACCTTTCATGGATTTTTTGACCAGGGTGTTCAAGCAGTATTTTGAATTGTTCGTTATCATCTTTATTGATACTCTAGGAATGAGGAAGAACATGTGATTCATTTGAGGGTTGTCCTGCAAACTCTCAAAGATCGTCAGTTATTTGCTAAGTTTAGCAAATATGAGTTTTGGTTACAATCTGTTGCTTTCCATGGGCATATTGTGTCTAGCGAAGGGATCCGAGTGGATTCTCAGAAAATAGAGGTAGTGAAACAATGGCCCGGACCTACCTCTCCTACAAATATCAGAAGTTTATTGGGTTTAGCCGGTTATTACAGAAGGTTTGTGGAAGGATTTTCATCCAAAGCTTCTCCATTGACTAAGTTGACTCAGAAAAATGTTAAGTTCTAGTGGTAAGATGATTGTGAGAAGAGCTTCTCAGAACTAAAAACTAGGTTGACTACAACTCCTATTTTGACTCTACCAGAGGGGTCAGACGGTTATGTGATATATTGTGATACATCCAGAGTCGGCCTAGGTTGTGTGTTGATGCAATGAGGTACATTTATAGCTTATGCTTCTAGACAACTTAATGTGCACGAGAAGAACTATATGACTCATGACCTCGAGCTTGTAGCTGTAGTATTTGCCCTAAAGATTTGGAGACATTACTTGTATGGTGTTCACGTACATGTGTTCACAGACCATATGAGCCTTCAGTATGTGTTCATCCAGAAAGAGTTTAATATTCGCCAAATGAGATGTCTTGAGTTCCTCAAACACTATGATATGAATGTGCTTTACCATCCTCATAAGGTCAATGTAGTAGTTGATGCTCTTAGCAGACTATCTATGGGTAGTGTAGCGCATGTTGAGGAAGAAAGGAAGGAATTAGCAAAGGATGTTCACCGACTTGCTTGCTTAGGAGTTTTCCTTATGAGCATATCAGATAGTGGTGTAACCGTTCATAATGGGTCAGAATCTTCATTGGTAGCAGAGGTTAAGGAAAAAAAAGATGGTGATCCTATATTGCTTCAATGAAGGGTACAGGTCATTAGCAGAAAGTTGAGGTTTTCTCTTAAGGGGGAGATGGTGTGCTTCGCCACCTGGGTCGTTTATGTGTTCCTAAGGTGGGTGAGTTGAGACATCAGATCCTTTCTGAAGCCCATAACTCTAGATATTCTATTCATCCAGGTACCACTAAGATGTAGTGCGATCTGCGGGAAGTCTTTTGGTGGAATGGCATGAAAAGGAATATAGCAGATTTTGTGGCTAAGTGCCCTAATTGTCAGCAGGTGAAGGTAGAACATCAGAAACCAGGGGGTATGACTCAAGAGATTAACATTCCTACATGGAAGTGGGAAGTAACCAACATGGATTTCATTACAGGTTTACCTCGTACTCGCAAACAACACGACTCCATTTGGGTAATAGTAGACAGAGTTACTAAGTCCGCTCACTTTTTGATTGTCAAGACTATAGATTCGACGGAGGACTACACCAAGATTTACATTAATGAGATAGTCAGGTTGCATGGGGTTTCTTTGTCTATCATCTCAGATAGAGGTCCTTAGTTACCTCTCATTTCTAGAAATTGTTTCAGAAAGGTGTTGGTACTCAGGTAAATTTTAGCACAACATTTCATCCACAGATGGATGGTTACGCAGAGCGTACCATTCAAACCTTAGAGGACATGTTAAAAGCTTGTGTGATCGACTTCAAGGGCAGTTGGGATGATCACCTTCATCTTATAGAGTTCACCTACAACAATAGTGATAAGCTCAAATTACACCTCCCTAAAGAAGCATAAGCGATCGTTATCAAATAAAGAACCCAACTTATAGGTTGGGGTCGATCCCACGAGGAAAATGGTTTAGACTTTACTTTAACCAACAATTATATTCAATTAGTCAAATTACTTAAAAAACAAACAAGTAATTAAAAAGGGGGGTTTTGTGAAACAAATTGTAAGAATTCAATAAGTAATCAGTAATCAAAAGTCAATTTTGGTTGTTATCAAGATGAGAGAATTAACTAGGGTATACGTGTTCCCCACAAGCTCATGACGCAGTAATCCTAGTAATAACAATCCTCTCCTAGTGTACTACATGCAAAGTGATAAGTTAGGTATCTCTAAATCCTTGGTCCGGCATCTAGAGAATTTCACCTTGCACCTTGGTCCTGCTACGTGTGTATAATTTACTAACCCTTAACTTTACCTCATATTAGACATCATAATCGATGTTTGGCTTAGTTATTACTTCGCACCAATCGACACTAG
>JAJOOS010022408.1:0-12463 GCA_029582725.1 Solanum chiquidenum | reverse complement strand
TGATAATGTATCAATATATGATTGTTATGATTAATGTATCGTTGAAATTTGTTGAAACAGTACGAAAAATATTATAGGCTGAAATTATGATACAATAACTGTGTCTAGTATATTTCATGTGTTAATGTATCAATATATGATTGTTCTGATTAATATATCGTTGAAATTTGTTGAAACAGTACGAAAACGTTACAGGCTAATATGAAGCTCGTTAGGGTTATCCTGCTCAATCTCAAGAAGCAACAAACATTTGGATATTTGGCCCTGATAGTTGCAGGTATGAATGTCGGCATATGACCCAAAAATATTCCCATTCGCATGCCGAATATGAAGCTCGTTAGGGTTATCCTGCTCAATCTCAAGAAGCAACAAACATTTGGATATTTGGCCCTGATAGTTGTAGGTATGAATGTCGGCATATGGCCCAAAAATAGAATTTGTAAACAACTCGAAAGCCTCGACATTCATGTACTTTTTCAAATCTTGTACAGAGTCATTATTGTATGCTGTACCAAATTTCAAATAGTGTGTAGGGATTTGCTTGATAATATAACTCATAGTCTGTAAGAATCCAAAAACATAACAGAATATCATGCAAAAATAACAACCTTGTTATTAAGATGATACAAAATATAACACATTGTTAAGAAAGACACATTAATGACTGAGATACAAAAAATAACAGATACACAAACAGACCCACAAACAAAACACGTATGATACACATACAGACCCATAAATAAAACACATTATATGTAACTGATACAACATTTACTATGAAAGACACATTATATGTAACTGATAAAATATTTACTAACGCATTATATGTAACTGATACAATATTTAGTATGAAACTTGAAATAACAGATACACATACACAGACCCATAAACAAAACACAAACGATACATTAATGACTGAGATCTACTGAACAATGCATGTTATAACAGTTGAAATAAAATACATTATAATTTGACTTAGTTAGAGTTAGTATATAAATTGATTACAGATAATAACGATACATTAAATAAGAGACCTGAATTTGTGCATTTTTTGTATCATAAATTGATTAACTAACAAAAAAAATTACAATATTCGAAAGAAGAAGAACTAAAACCTAACCTCAGGTAATGGAGGTCGAGAAATTGGAGGAGCAAATTTTCGATTCTTTTTTTTGGGGGTTTTAGGAACGGTTTTTTAAGATGAAGCAAAATCGTTTTTCTTCTTTCCATCTTTTACATTCGCCATTAACAATGGGTCGTGTAGGCTTTTGGATCTGTTCTACGCTCAACCAATATCTTCATAGTCATATATCCGATTAGTGTTAGCATCATCCATCTGATTCAACAGTTAGAAGAACAAACAAAAGAGTATTTCAACAGTATATGAAGAAACAAAAGAGGATTACAAGAAAAGTACCAAATTTACCTAGGGTATACACAGAGAGATACTTAAATAAGAAAAGAATGAACTCTGGTTTTTAGCGTAGGAAAGCCCCAATATTGTATCCGTGATAAGTTTTGACTTAAAAAGAGAAAAAGAGGAATTTTGGGGATTAATAAAACTATTAAGGGAAAATAGTAATAAGTAAACTTAAGGGGGGGATTTGTGTCATTTTGCCATATTTAATAGGAAAAATTATGTGATTAAGCAAATATATTAGCTAACATAGCTATAATTTGCATTAATTACAATTCGAAACTTAATTCTAGATATAATTACATTCTATCTCTCCTCTCTCCCCTCTCTCTGAAATCTCGCTCGCCAATCGCCTCTCTCTTCCTTTCCAGTCATCTCTCCCTCACTTCTCTCCTCTCCCTGCCCAGTCTCTCTCTCACTTCTCTTATGTCAATCTCTTTATCACTTTATACAAACACAAATGTATAAATTATGTTTGAACGAGAGAGACGAGATATACAAATACAATACATATCTTTCAGTCCTATACACTTATAACTATACAAATACAAATCTTCTCCTGCTTAGTTCTTTTTTCCCCCCTCTCTCCCTCTCCCTCTCCCTCTCTCTCTTTATACAAACACAAATAATACAAATACAATGTATATAATTTCTGTTTGTATAAAGAGAGAGAGAAATTAGATAGACAAATACAAATATTTTAGCTCGATTCAATTGTATACGGAAAAAATTTGTATGCAGATATACAAATACAATAATTGATGCATAGACATAGTAGTTACATATATACAATCATCTAACCGATATACATATACAATTCACCTCTCTAATTCCCCTATTTAATATTCTCGCCATCACTTTTTAGTTGCCATAGTTTCTTTTGGAGAACGATATGAATTTTGACAAACATTTTAAGCTGGATTTTATCATCATATTGATATGAAAAATGTTGCAATTTATAGTACTTTTTGTATAGTTTTGAATATCTAAAATTTTATTTTAAAATATTGTAGCTTTAAAAATTAGTCAAATTAGCTTTCAAAAAGCGCAACATAACAACTAAAAAGAGACTGGAGAAAGTAAAAAAAAATATATTAACTATTGAAACTCCAAAATATATATTCAACAACAGATTGAACATACTTCATCTAACTTTATAAATCAGAGGCGTATCCAGAATTTCGGGATGATGGTTGCACTATTATGAAAAAGAGGATCTAATCAGTTTGACATTTAGGTTCTTATCATTGAAAATAGTTACAATTTTAAAATTATAGGTCCAAAATTGAAATGTTTAATTAATTATAATGCCAAAAGTGCTATCAATAACCACCACTTAGAGAGGTGTTACCCAATTTTAGAAAGAAAAATAAAACAAGATATATATAGATATAAAATTCAAATTCCTAACCTCACTAAGAGGTGCACCCAATCATCGTCATATATGATACTTCGTGACACATCTATATTTAACAAAAAATTAAAAAATATAACACTACTATATATGATTTTGAGAGGGGGCATGTGTTCACGTGAACCCAGTGACCCCCTCCTGCATACGTCTCTGAATTTATATAAACCATGCACAACCTTACAATAATACTAGAAAGCATAGAAAAGAATCCCCAAAACCAAAACCTAGAAATATTAAAAAAGCTATATATGATTCCTTCTATTCATCAAAGCCGCGTAGATCATCGGCTAAATCATCATCCTCATCCGGAAGTGGCAGTTTACCAATGCAATTCAAAAACTCTATTTCCCGCCATTTCTCCATATCTAAATGAAAAATCACTTCCGGCGGAGCAAGTGCAGGCGACTCCACAAAATGAAGATTATCGTCCCCAACAAGCTTTCTAGCTAAGAATAAAAAGGCAACTCTAAATTATAATTACTCTTCGCCGAGATCTCATAATACTGCCAATTTTTCTTCCTCCGGTAGAAGTTAACCTCCTTCGCCTTAACCTGTTTGTGCTTGATATCAATTTTGTTTCCGCAAAGAACAAAAGGAACGTTTTCACAAAACCTAAAAAGATCGCGATGCCATATAGGTACATTCATGTAGCTCAGGCGGACTGTAAAATCAAACATGATAATTGCACATTGGCCATGAATGTAGTAACTATCACGAACACCTCCAAAATTCTCTTGTCCAACTGTATCCCAACAATTAAATCGAATTTTTCCGTAATTTGTGGAGAAGTCTAATGGATGAACCTCCACACTAATAGTAGGTTCGTATTTTCTATCGAATTCACCATTCAGATGCCTTTTGAGAAAAGTTGTTTTACCAGTACCGCCATCGCCTACGATTACGAGCTTGAAGCTTGGACAATCAACAATTTGTTGGTGTGATAGATCCATATTCAAGAGAGGGCTTACGATTTTTGCGTTGATCAATGAAGAAAATTGAATTGCTAAGGTAAGGTTTATATATTGGGGAAATAGCTTTAACATGAAGTTAATTATTTGAAATTTTTCTGCTTAAATATTAGGCTACTAAATATTTTGTGCGTACACAATTAGGTAATCGAGTCCTATTTTTACTGTAACAAAATTAATTCCTAGTTCTCTTGGGTAACCAATTATTTTGCTAATCATGATGTTATTTATTTTTAATCAACATCATTAATGAATTAATCCCTCAAGGCCTCAAATAGAGAGATATTACTCACTTAAAAGAATCAGGGCATACTACGTAAACCAGAAGTGAAACGTTTTTTTCTAGTACACGAGGAAAGGATATCAATGCTTATCATCGATTTGACTTGTTAGTTATTGATCTCTAGACATGCCAAACTATTATAGAATCATCAAGATATTGACTTATCGGTTATCGATCGTTATCGATTCGGTTGTCAATTTAACCATTAAGATTTGACAAAAAAAAAAAATTCATGTGACAAACTAAATAAACCATGCACACGAGTGGGCAGAACACTATCACATTGTGGAATAATCGAGAGCTTGAGACAACTAGAAATAAAAGTATGAAACTAAACTCTAAGTCAAAGACTTTATTTATACCAAATGATATAAATATAATTATTTAATTTACTATCATGTTATTGGTTAACCCATTAAGAAAAATCTTAAACTATTAAGAATTGTAAAAAAAATTTAAAATCATTATCGAAATTGCTAAACAAATAAGAGTAAATTTTAGGTTTAACAAACATAAAAATCATATTTGTATGCTATAACTATAGTTTGTATAATTGCGCTCCATAACAAACTTTATGTTTGCTATGACTATTAATCTGTATATTTCGATATACATATACATGAAAATCTGTATTTGTATATTTCGGTATACAAACTAAAACATAGTAATTGTATATAAACAAAATTACTACATATATACAACACATATGTATACTGAATGGCCCTATTTGTATATTTCGGTATACAAATGGATCCTATAATTAATTTTTATACAACACATATGTATACCGAATGGGTCTATTTGCATATTCGGTATATAAATGAGTCCCGCAATTAATTTTTATACAACACATATGTATACCGAATGGATCTATTTGTATATTTCGGTATACAAATGGGATGGCAAAAAACATGGAATATTTACTGCGAATTACAAATAAAAGAAACTATGTCTATAACATTTAATTTGAATTAATAATTTACTATTTCATACCATTTTCCCAATAAATAATCCATTATCAATATTTTATTTTATTTTGGATTGAAATTATCGATTTCTTCCATTTTGAACTGCCCCACGTAACATTACCAAATTCAACTGTGGGCTTACTGGGACGAAGGGGGTAAATTAGCCCTCAAGACCTCAAATATTTTATATTAATTTTTTAATATATAAATTATTTGGTCAAATCATATTAAATTTTTATTTATATATATTTTAGTATATTCGGTAATGTTTTCATATGAGAACCTTAAAAACATTTGTGGTGCCCATCATTTTCAAATCCACATTTATGGTGCACTCATCATCTTTAAATTTTAAATTCTTATCTAATTATTACTAGATAGTGTAGAATAATGGTGCACTGATAATGTATAAAACTTTTTCTCATTGTAATATTAATATAGTAGTTCATAACACAAATTCAATAATTTCTCCTACTTTGTAAAGAAATAACAATTGGTCCAAAAATAAACTAGTAATAATTTATATAATATCAACTTGTATTGCAACGATAAGCACTTGGATACAAAGGCCGATGTTGGGGGGTCTCCATATCAAATTATAAATTTATGTATAATAAATATTAAGTTGATAATTTTTAAAAATTAATAAATTTGATGTTAAAACTTTAAAAGATTGAATTTATAAAATTTAAATTTATATTCACATCTACACGATATATTGTCATTTGTTTCAAAATTCATACTTAAGCTTTCACAATTCAAAAGGAAGTGAGTATCTTGTTAGGCCCCAAAAATAATTCATTTTAGAAAGGTAAAATGTTTGATTATGATTTTAGAAAAAAAAGTATTTTTGGATGATAACATAAACTGTTTTTTTTTATAAGCTAAAAAAGTATGTAACTTTTTACAAAGGTAATTTTAAAACATTAGTCAAGCTAAACGGCTACTTTAATATTGATAAAAGTATTTTTAAAATTAAATAATCAAATATAAATTAGTACTCTATGTTGGTGCATTTACATTTTAATATTATAAATGTGTATGTTATGTTGATGGCATATAATGCCTTCTTTATTTTCTTATTTTCATTAGGTAGTGGTTGAATGTGACCATTAGTTTTTTTTTAACTCATGCAATCTCTTGGTCATTCATTTATCTATATTATTATTCACATTATTTCTATTTAATACAAGAAAGAATTTTTCACCTATAAATAATGGTATTTCTTTCTTTGAGAAATGAGAAATGTATCTCAAAAAAGATGAGAAGTGTGAAAAATATTGTAGTAAGGTTAATGTAGAAAGAGTTGAGACAAAGAAAAATATTCTTAGTCTCCAATTAATTCACTATAAAAAAAGAGTAATTATATGTTGAAGGAAGATATTCTTTTTGTGGAGCTTTGAACTCTTCAACTAATTCAAAGTTGCTTGAGTTGCACAACGTTGTTGGACTGTTGTATCTTGAAAAGGACAAGTGAAGAGCTATACTACTGGATCGAGGTAGATTATACCGCAATGAGCTTAAATTTTCTTAGTAAGAGCGAGCTATCCGCGCTTCAGCTTATATGATTTATTTATTTATTTTTATTATTTTATTTTTAACTGTAATCTATTATATTTGTGATATATTACACCATCACTCTCCAAAATTAATTATGATGTTTTGACAAAATAGACTACAAAATTAAAGGTAGCACTAATTTTTTATGATTATGCATTTTATATTAGAAACTTCTTTAATTTTTCTTCTCCACTTCAGGTAATACCCCACCATATTGTATAAATTATTATACCAACTTCACTACTTCTACCTTTTCTCATTAATTGCCAAAAAGTAAAAGGGCATTGATTAGTTCAACTTAGTGACTGATTACTGATGCAATCTGCTACTTGTGCAGGCTAAATTAACTAATTGTGTTTTAACATCGCACACTACATCAAAATCATTTTTAGCAGTACTTAATTAATGATAATAGGTTAATTGTCGCTAAGTATATATTTTTAGCTTGATTAATTAGTACTTTTTGTAAATGTTCCTAAAGTCTACAACAACATTGAATCCAACGACAATTAGCTAATACCGACTACAAAAAACCTTTAGCACTCTTTATTAATATGTATATTTATTGCCGCTAAAAACTGATTTTGCTCTAGTGAGAACACACATTCAATAACTTGGCATAATTCTTTGGGTACTACTATGCGGTGGAAGTTTTTTTTGTTTTTCTTTTCATTATTCGGCCCGTCTAATTTAAATTTACGTCGTGTAAAATTAAATTTACGTTGTGTAAGATTTATTTAAGAGAAAACACTTCTTAATCAGACTCTTTCATACTTAAACTTAAACTTAAAACGTGAAACCTCTGATTATGAGCGGAGGGATCTTTATCCCTCACACCACAACCATTATTAGGCTATGCGAAGTAAGTTAATTAAGTGGAAAATTAACTTTATTCAAAATTGACATGCCAAGTGGGGAATGCCCAATTTTAAAAAAATTATATTTATTTCACCTAAAAACATAAGATAGAAGTCATTTTATCTAATGACTATGCCGGATTTTTGACACAATAAGGTGCAGACAGGTTAAATACCATTTATTTCCTACTCAAAACGAAGGTGGTTAAAGTTTTCTACCCGCTCTAAAAATGTTATCGTATCCGCATTAAATCTTTAAAAAGTGCATTATTTTTAAGGAATCAATACACATTCGATGACATATGTAAAGAGTCTGAGCAACATAAGTCATTTATCAACAAAAATCAATCTTTTGGTGAATATTTTCCTTTCTATCAAGCACACCTTTAAGGACAGAAACCCAAATACCGGTTCAACTACGATTAAATAATTTATGTTTAAACAATATATTTATGTTACAAAATTCACAAATTATTGATTTATTAAATTTAAAATCTAGACATTGACACTTGAATAAGTTGATCATGTTTTAAAATTTAAAACTCATAAAGTTGAAATTCTGACTTCCCGAGTCACTACATTGTCTTTTCCTTTCTTTTTCTAATTCACCTTTCAAATTAAAATCATCCCTATTTGGGTTTTAATTTTCTATTTTGACTTAGCTATGGTTACTAGAAGCACCATAACATATTTTTTCCTAGTCTATGGGGTTTGGCAACTAACATATCATATATTTTCTCTTTCCAACCATTAATTTCTATATAAATAAAATAACCACCCCACTTAAAATCCTCCAAAACACAACAAAAACAAGAAAACTCATTGAGCCATATCCAAAAATGTTGCTAGCAATAACATTATTGTGTGTACTTGGTTTATTTTTTCATCTTTACAATTCACTTATAACAAAGCCAAGAAGGCTCCAATCAGCTCTTAAAAAGCAGGGAATAGTTGGGCCACAACCAAAATATCTTCTTGGAAACATCTTGGAGATGAAAAAATCATGTGATGCTGCTAAAAAACTTTTCTCAAATGGAGATGTAGTGGACTCACATAACTGTGGAGCAACTATCCTTCCCTTCTTTGATCAATGGCAGAGACGATATGGTATGTTTAAATTTTTTTAATTTATCGAATTTATGTCTAACTTTGCCTCTGAGGTATGAGTAAGGTCTGCGTACACTCCATCCTCCTCAGACTTCATTTTGTGTGTCTATAGTGGATATTTTGTTGTTGTTGTTATAGTATTAAACTTATGTCTTCAACAAACTCTCAGGTTTAATTCTTTTTCATAAGTTAATCATGTAAAATTTAATTTTTGATAGTTGGTGAGAGAGAAACTTAAATCCAAAGGCTTCTGTTTATGCTCATGATACTATATTGAATTATGCAACTATCTCATTTAAAAACTTTATGTATTTAACAGGTGAAGTATTCATGTTTTCTCTTGGGAACACACAAATTGTACATGTGACACAACCAGAAATGGTAAGAGAGATCACTACTTGCACATCATTGGATTTGGGAAAGCCAACATATCAAGCAAAAGAGAGAGGCTCTTTGTTAGGCAATGGGATCCTAACTTCAAATGGATCTTTTTGGGCACATCAAAGAAAAATTCTTGCTCCTGAGTTGTATATGGATAAAGTTAAGGTAAAAATTTGGATTTTATGGGTTCTCGATTCTAGATTATTGCTATATGAATGAAAAAAAAAGTATTGCTATTTTGGTGTAAATACAGTTCTTAATTTGTATACTAAAAAAATCGGCCCTTAATTATTTATAAATATTCAGTGGATTTTTTTACCATAAAGATACATGATCTGACTCAAAGCTAGCTATCTGAATTTTATAAGACCAAATGTTGCTCCGCCCCTATCGGCTATCTCAGGTTCTATAAATTGTTTTAAGTGTTTAAACTATATACACTATAATAGCATAAGATACTTTTTTAGTATGCGTGTAATTCAACATGTTATAACAGATGATTCAACGAACGACTCTCTATTTGTTGACAAGGTTATTGATATTTGTGGCTTTCATGTAGGGTATGATAAATTTAGTGCAGGATTCTGCATTAACATTGTTGAGTTCATGGAATAATCAAATTGAAGCTCAAGGTGGGATTGCTGACATTAAAATTGATCCAGACATGAGAAGATTCTCAGGAGATGTAATTTCTAAAGCATGTTTTGGAAGCAATTTTTCAAAAGGAGAAGAAATCTTCTATAAGCTTAGAGCCCTCCAAGAGGCTTCTTCCAAAAGGGTCCTGTCTACCGGAATCCCCGGCATCAGGTACAATATCCCGGAAGAAAATGTAAAATTATTTTATCCAACGTTTAGTTTAACTTTTGATTCTGATATAAGTTATCTCGGGAGATAATTATAACTCTATGTAGGATGAGAATCACACATGATACATTTACATGCCCTTATTAAAAGCAGAGAGTTTTTCTTCCAAAGTCTTTTAAGAAACTACAAGTTAAAATTGAAAACACTCTTGAACTTGGAGCAAATTATTACTTTTGTCTCTGAACTATTGACAGTCTTAAAAACACCCCTCTACTTGACTAACTAAACTTAGATACACCCTCAATCTGTCACTTGACATAGCAAATGGTTACAAACTCTTGTAGGAGCATGTGACTCTTAATAAAAAGCTGAGAGAAGTGTTGAAAACATTCTAAACTTGACGAGAATTTAGGGGGGTATTTCACTCATGTTGTAAGATTGGGGTGTATTTAAGTTCACCTAATCAAGTAAAAGGGTGCTTTGATGAAACTAATAAGTTACGCTGAGTATAGGAATGTTTTCGGTACTTCTCTCAGATTGAAAATGAAAGTCTATCTAATGCTTGTTTTGTATTATAACCCGAAAATCCCATTTTAGTCTGATGACATCAAATCAATATCTAGTTATTAGTTAAAAGCAAAATAGATAAAAATGCTCTTTAACTTGGCCTCAGCTGAGGCAATTCGTGGAGAAACACTCAAACTGATTTGCATTATGCCACGTATAGGACGTGTGTGTCTACTTATTCAAAATCCATAAACTAAATATCTCGACCCAATTTTTATTTTTTTGTTGTTGGATGGAACAGATATGTTCCTAGTAAGAACAACAGGGAGACATGGGCCTTAGAGAAGGAAATCAAAGCATTGATCTTGAAAATAGTGAAGGAAAAAAGAAGATCAGAAGCAGCTCCAAGTGATCAAAAAGATTTACTGCAAATGGTTCTTGAAGGAGCTACAATAAACATGAATACTCAAAATGCAATTGATAATTTCATAGTTGATAACTGCAAAAACATTTACTTGGCTGGTTATGAGACTACTGCTGTTACTGCCTCATGGTGCCTCATGCTTTTGGCTGCAAATCCAATTTGGCAACAACGTGTTCGCGATGAAGTTGTACAAATTTGTAAGAGCCAAATTCCTGATGCTGATATGATTCGACAGATGAAACAGGTACGAGTTAATTTCACATATGATCATCAGAAAAATGCATTAAGCTAACAAAAATTAGTACTATGATGTCTTGATTTGCAGTTAACAATGGTGATTAATGAATCATTGCGTCTTTATCCACCAGTAGCAGTGATATCAAGAGAAGCATTAAAAGAAATGAAGTTTGGAGAAATTAGTGTTCCTAAAGGTGTTAATCTTTGGACAATTGTGACAACATTACACACTGATCCAAAAATATGGGGAAATGATTCATACAAGTTTAATCCACAAAGATTTGCAAATGGAATTAGAGGTGCATGTGAATTTCCACATGCGTATATGCCTTTTGGGGTTGGACCAAGGGTGTGTTTGGGACAAAATTTGGCTATTGTGGAACTTAAGATACTCATTTCTTTAATTTTGACAAAATTTTGTTTATCAATTTCACCAAAGTATGTTCATTCTCCAGCTCTAAATTTGGTCATTGAGCCTGGACATGGTGTGCATCTATCATTGAGGAAGTTGTGATCAAATAGATAGTTGATTTTGGATGCTACTTTTCCATTTATTTGTATTTATGTAATGAGCAGACAACAGTGACAGAGACAAGATTTTCACTGAAAAATTCATCATCTACTATTTATATATATAAAAGAGAAAAAAACTTATGTATACAGTATAGTTTTATGTCGAAAAGAGTTCAGAGGAATCTCTTCTACCCCTCTAGCGCCGCCCTTGGTCTTATCACTTATGCATACGCACTCCATATTTTGTACGTGTTCCCAATAAATAGATGAAAGTCGCAAATCACAATATTCATTTTATCGCAGCATTGCTGAAGAAAAACCTGAAAAAGTAGTTAAATATATATCTTTAAGCCAAATATACCTGAGGGGATGTCTACAAAATTATCCCACAAGTGTATCACATGCATTTGGATACTAACTTCTGCCACTTAATCATGCGTTCGATTCAGTAATCTATATTTTTACATGATTTTATTCGTAATTTGAACAAATGTAAAACTTAAATTATTTCACCATTCCTATTAAAAAAGAAAAGAAAAGTGTACCGTTAGATCACCCAAAAGATATATATCTACATATATATAAGAATACTCCTTAACATGTGAGATTTGTAATCTTAAAAATAAGACAAATTAAGTGTATATATCCTTGGATGACCTGACAGGGTAAAAAATTATTTAGTATATATATTTTTCCATGTATAATATAAATCCTGGAATAATGCGGAAAAAATGGGTAACATATGGTTATAGTGCAATTTTGGTCACCCCTTTGGCTCTCAGTTCGTTGGACTCTTGAATAATTCAGTAACAGTCTTAAAACAAGAGGAGTTGAATAGCTCTATGAGTCACTTCTTCAAACACAACAAACAATAAGCTAGACATATCAAAATTAAGGAGAAAATCGAGCACGATTCCATACCCAATTAGACATATCAAAATTAAGGAGAAAATCGAGCACGATTCCATACCCAATTAGACATATCAAAATTAAGGAGAAAATCGAGCACGATTCCATACCCAA